>PVKE010007808.1:0-49519 GCA_004027555.1 Craseonycteris thonglongyai
CAGTTGCACGGGAGGAGACGCCCCATTTGGTAAGAGTGTGCGTGTGTGGGAGGGGGCTGGGAATGTTCTGGGACAGCTCTGGCAGAGATCACGAAGTCTAGTTCCCGGGTTCTGGGTGCCACGTGGGGTAGGGCTGTGGCAGCATGCTCCCCTAGGCAGTCTGATGGTCTCTGCTATGTAGCATCCAAAAGAGCTTGCCTGGCTTTCCCAAAGAGTCTATAAACTGCTCTCACACACCTCTCTCTGCTTAAATTTACTAGATGATTCCATCCTCCTGAATCCAAGAATCTTGACCCATACAGCATCTAAATATAGACCTAGTTCTTTGTTTCATAGGAGGTTCTCCAACATCATCCCATGCTTGGATCCCTACTGAACCTAACACTATTTTTATATATTTAGATACTGAATACATGTTAGTTAAATCGCACCACTCTAATAGCCACAGCATTGTGCTGGACTACTTCTAACATCATCCAGTCTGGTGTATTTCTTAGGTAGGCAAGGTCTAAAAACATAGATAAGAAACATCTCAATAAAAAAGGTATTGAACCATTGCAATTTGTAATTATGTTAATTTATCTACGTAAAGAAAGCAAGGCTCTAAAAATAACACTCTCAATTTCCCATAATTTGGAGGGAAAGAAAGAAATAAGCCAAAAGCTATCTTTTAAGATGTAACAGAAAAGATAGAAATGTAAAATTATTGTAACTAACAATGAATCTGAATTTAATCACTGTAGAACATGCTTAAATTTTTTATGTCTTGTTGAAAAATAACAAGAAAAAATGGGCCCTTTATCTTAAAAAATAATATATTGTCAGCATGGTGTTTTATATGTATACATATAAAAATATATATTATCTAAGTATAATATGTGATTATTGACCATACAACTAGTTTTTTTCCATTTAGAAAAGACTATTAGAAAGGTCTCTCTTTCTCCTGGTTTATATACAACCTTTACTTCATTTTTTATAAGTGGTTAGACCAAGGGTCAAATGATAACTTTAAATATTTAAACTGGTCAATGACAGTCAAATAGTCAGACATTTCTCTAGTTTACTGTTAAATCTGGATTGCCTTAGAGGTAACCTCAAGTACAGGTCATGGCTTCCTAATGAGTTGTTAGTTATGAAACTAGGATGTATGCAATTCTGAATTTTAAGTAAGATCGAAGAATAGACTGGGGTATAACAAATTAAAAGCACCATAATTATGCAATACCATGAGATGTATTAGATAGTCATACTATGCATATCAAAAAATATATTAATAAACCCAACATATTAATAAAAAGCTCAGTCTGGACCTTCAAGACCTCAACACTAATTGGAATGGATTTTGACAGAACATCTTGAATAACTTTCATTATCAATTTTGGCAAGCTATTTTTCAGCAACCTAAATAATGATTATTTCTACACTGCACAGTGCATCTATCAAAATCTAAGATCTGAAAGATATCATTAGTGAGGATGAGTGAAGCAGCAAATGTTCAAATGGTACAATTTGAATTTGAATTTATTAGTGTGATGTAAATGGTATGTATGGAGTATTTCATTTTTCTATAATTTACTTATATATTGTCCACTTAAAATATACCATACACTTACAATTATTTTATAATATATTGCACATTAATTACATAATGCATTATATTCCAAAATTAGGGATATTTTTAAGACCATGCATTCTGATAATTTTAAAAACTCTTCCCAAAGTCTGATGTGCTAATAGATTTAATTCTGAAAGAAAAACATTTCGTAGTAAGGGCAGATTAACCACACAAGAAAAACAAACACATCCAGTTGTAGATATTATTGGTGAAACATATAAAAGGTACAATTTTGCCTATAATAGCTTATTCCTGTAACCAAGATACAGATTTATCCATCTTTTCTTTGTTATTGTTGGAATTAAAGTCATTAATTAAAAAATAATTGGATCACTATTTAATTTAAAATAAGAACGGTCTAGCCAAAAAGGAAATCCAATTAGTTAATACCAGAGTGTACCAGGTACCTATTATAAAAATACAGTTTATTAAAGTTAAAAAAAAATAATAATAACAGCTGTGTGACACATTAATGCCTCTAACTATTCTTGATTTTAATATTGGATTTAGTCCCACTAAAGTTCCCTCCTTGAGGTGAAATGTCTGCTGTGTGTATCTTTTTCATAGATGGCCATAGGCGCTGCATTTGTTGAAGGGTATTATTTTGTGAATACCTAGGCTTTAACTTTCACCAAAATGGAAGCCTTGCTCCATAAATAAGCGACTTGCCCCAGGTCATGAAGTCAGATATTAGAAAAAGGAGGAAGATATTTCAGCCCCAGTCGACTGCTGCACCCCAGCCCCCAACATAAACGCCTCTCAACATAGGAGTCATTTGCTTCCTGGTTGTTTTAGTTGGGGTCTTGACTCGCGGAGTTCGTATCTCCCTTTTCCTTTTCTCCCTGAAATGAAAACTCTCACACTGTATACTCATGATCATGCTGCAACTGTATAAATTAAGTTTATGAATGATGTCCTTCACTTATTGCCCCTTTCTCTCACGCTGTGGTATTTGTAACTAACTCACTAGCTGTAGGATTTCCAAAGCTGAGTGATTTGTAATGTAATACTTCTAGAATCTCCAGAGTAATTTCAGCATTAGTTACAAATAAAAGTTGGCTCCCTGCACCTCTTAACGTTGGGAACATGAACCTTTAAGACTTGGAGATCAAATACCAACATTCCCCCAGGACCGCTGTGCACATCTGCATTTCTGGACATTGGACTTTTTTTTGTTCCTAATCAAGTATAATCTCACTTCATAACTTCTACTTTTGGCTCTGCGCTACCTAGATTTCCAGGCAAGCAAAGAAATGAAGGCAAAGGATTTTGTGCTTAGAGGTTTGGAAATTTGGCAAATGTTACATGAAAATGCAAGTATTTGATCTTGAACCTCAACATAGTGAGATTCAGTTAAACTACAAAGAAACCAAAGTGAGGCTTTGTACCTATATTCCAAATCTGCACCTGCATTTTGATGTTGCCAGTTATTTGTACTAACAATTCTGTGTTAGGGGCAAAACAGAATGAAGAGCCCCCCAAATTTTCCTGTGGGATATTCCAGCGATTGGAAGCAATCACTAATTCCTGCTTACATCTACAAGTCAGGCATCCAAGTGTTGCTAACCCTGGCTGATCCTGTTCTGTGTTTAAATGGTCAGATTGTTAGTCTCTGCATCTGTGTCCAAACCAATTTAACATGGAAATTTAGCTTGAGTATTCCAGTCATCTTTAAGTTATCTTCCATGCCGGCCACAATGGCTTGAGTTACTAATGTACAATTATGAGAAATGGTCTTCCGACTTGCCAAACTCAAGGGTATCATTATTAACACCATTTCCTTAATACCGACCTTTTAGAGTCCAGACAATGAAGTAGAATTTATTTTCAAATAATTTAATTTAGCACCCATTAACACTCTTTGAGACCTGAAAGCCACAGAATTTAAATGATTCTTATATCCAGATAATTGCAAGCACTGATTACCTGTAAAAGAAAGTTTCCACAAAGATTTAGCCAGGCAGGGCATTTTACAGTCCTGAATTTCATCAAGGTGGTGGTACTGACTAAATGTGGATTTAGTTTACAAATGCTTTCATATAATAGCCGTAACTTTTATTTCTTGTTATGCTTATCCATTCTATAATGTTAAAATTGAAAAAGAAAAACAAAACTCAATCACCCAGCAACATGATCAGGAATGATTAGGGGAAGAACATACTTCATCCAAAATAGATTTATACAATAGCTATAGTTTGTCTATGAACTCATTTATTGTTGTTGGTTGAGAGTCAATATGAGTAATGGTTAAAGGTATGGATTTTATTTGGAATCAGCTTGCATTCAAATTCTAGTTCTACTTATCAGTTCTTTGACTCAGGATAAGTTAATTACCCTTTTTAGGCCTCAGTTTCCTCACCTGTCAAATCAGTTGCTGTAAAGATTGAGAGAGATGATTTGTTATAAAGTGCTACTATAGAATTAGCTCCTAGTTGTCTCTCAATAAATAGAAGTTCTTTTTCATTTGTCTGTATCCTTCCTCTTCTGTGACTTCTCTGAGGGGGAGAGCTATTTCTGGGACTTCCCTATATATCTCACAGGACTTAGCTTTGTAACACAGTAGAAAAAAAAACACTGACTTAGATGTTAAGGGACCAGCATTCAACATTCAACCTCACTAACTACTAGCTAGGTGATTTGATTTCTGGCAGATTTCTTAAGATATCTGGGTCTTAGTTTGCTTGTCTATAAAGTGGAGATATTGTTTTACCTCCCAATGTTCTGATAGGAATCTAAAAAACTATGAATAAACATATTTTTGTAAACTGTAGAGCACTGTTTAAATTTAGGTGATTGTCACTATTTTATTCTACTTGAATTAAGAGCTACTATTTTCTGAGCACTTACTATGTGCCAGATACTGTGTAAGTGATATATAAATGTTGAGACATTTAATTATCACAACTCGATAAAGCAGATAACCATCATTATTCCCATTCTACAGACAAGAAAACCGAATCTTGATCCAAACCCAAGCATTCTGGCTCAAACCTACACTTTACACTATTGTCACATACCCAGTTCTATAATCTTAGGGAGAAGAGGCAGCTTTGTGTGAATCCATCAATGGGGAGTCTAGACGGTCAGAGTGAAGAGGAGACAGTTATCTTGCTTAAGGTGATGACAAATGCCACAAGGAAAAAAAAAGTGAGAGGGTCCAAACAATGAGACTCATGAAAAGCCAGGCCAAACTTTTTCCATTTATGTTCAGATTCCTGCAACACAAGTACCCTATTCTGGTATATATATTTTCCACTCTGCTGAAATTGCCAAGTGAAACTTAAGAGGAAAAAAAAAATCACCTCAATTCTACATCTGGCCATGAGTTAAGACTTTAGAATTTGGCAGTTTCGGAAAACACAAGTTAACTGGCCAGTGTGGAAAACAATACTTTGGGACATGACAACCCACTGCTGAAATACAGCAAAAGGCCACCACTCAGGGCTATAGTAGACACAGAATGACCATGACCCTCACCGCCATGAGGACTGTCTTCTCTAGACAGACTGCAGAAACCCAGCAGTGGAGGTAACCTAGCAGAAAGAGCTGTGACTTGCTTAGGCATCAGTCTTTGGCTGAATGCTACGAACCAATGGATTCGAGAACAAGGAGACCCAAGACAATACCCTGTCTGTGTTCAACAGTGTGGGTGCAAAGGGTGTCAAAGCATGTGTTTCAGCATATGTGAACAAAGAGCATAAAGATGTGTGAGGCGGGTGTTAAAACATCGGTTCAAACATGTGTTTAACCATGTGTGAGCAAAAGGGTGTTAAGCCATGTGGTAAAACAAGTGTCAGAGCAGATTCGATTACAAATGTTTCTCATTTGGTAGCTTAAATTATTTTCTGCCTAATCCAGTGTTGCTAAGCAATAGCTCTGTGTTGTCCTAACTTAACACAATAAATTATTAAACTTAAAAAAAATTGAAGTTAGAATTCTTTTTTCCCGTCTTGGTTTCATCACGAGGCATTCACATGTATAGTTTTTAATAAACACAGTCATACTCTGCCAGTGGCAGCCAGTGCTGGGGTGAAGCTCTGTACGCAGAAAGGTGATGTCAGAGGCGACAGGTAAACTGATCAGCATGGGGGGATGACACAGTGTTTTGTCTCCCCACACTGTTTGAAAGACACAGGGGCATATACCCTAATCTCAAGGTTTGATAAGCCACAGGGGCACCTGACTTGGCCAAGGGCACCTTGCCACAGCTAGAATTCTGCTTTCTGTTTTCCTTTTTTAAATACACAAGGGCTGTCCAGAAAGTACCTAGCCATGTTTTATGAAAAATAGAGGCACTTATGGCTGGATATTTTATGGACAGCCCTTGTACATAAGACACTGCTCTAGAGAATGGGAATTTGGGCAGTTCTATTGACAGTAAAAAGTGATAGAGACTGGCTGTAACCCTTTTCCGGTTTGCCCCAAGAATACTTGCTGGTGGTGCTTACGGCTGCAGAGTTTACTCCAAGATAACTCACGAATTAGTGCCAACCTTACCCCCCAAATCATTAAATACTGATTATATGCATTTCTGTTACATTAGGATTAGAGACCAGTTCTGTTTAGAAATACTCCAAGAACAGCTTTTATATTTTATTTTCACATTGAAGACCAGTCAGATTTGCTTCAGCCACAGAGTGTGTTTATGTACAATTAAATGAACATGGCAAGCGAGCTGCATTTTTTTTTTCTAAAATGGAAAAGGGGGTTTCTCTGACATTATTGACTAAATAAATTTGTTTATGCATGTACAGTGCTGCTGGAAACTTCCATTCCAAAGCAAATGAGCCCTCTTATTTTCTAAAGCGTAATTACCCAAATTTGGATATTACTTCAAAAAGGATGAAAGTAGACAAAAATTGGAATTTGGGATTAATGTCCCTTTACAGGGTGAAGAAGAGTTTAGAACAAGTATATACGTATGCTAATACAGAGAAAAAAATTTCCATGTAGCTACTTTATTTTTTTTTGTTATGAAACAAAGTTCTGTTGTTTCCCTGCTGGGAGTAAGTATATATAATCAAATATTCCTTTAAAAGATATCAAGAACAGAAGAAAGGCAAGAGACCTGCAGGTCTGTGTTTAAATCCTATTTCCTGCGCAATACTAGTTAATATGACTCTGCCTAACTAGAATGATTTGTGTACAAATGCGATTTGATTATACATAGGAAAATATTTTTGATCATTCTGAATTAAAAAAAAATCGATATAACCATTAAAATCAAAATATCACTTTCCCAATCACCCTTTGCCTCCAAATCATGGTATGTTTTATTGAAACAAAAACTGGCAAGAGAGAAACAAGCAATTAAGGCTGGTGTCTTCTGTCAGCCACCCTTCTCGCAGAGGTCACAGAATTTCTGAATACTTCTCTCTTCCTGTTCACTGTGTCACTTAATGATTTGTTCACGCAGTTCAGTACAGTCTCAAGAAAACACAATTCCTCAGCAGAAAAAAACATGCTCTCTGTGTACTGTGACCTGACTCTTTGCTTAAACAATTTCCAGAGTGCACATCAACAAGGCAACGATGATTATTTTTTTTCTTCTTGGTGACTCACACCAAAATAAGAAAACCGAGGAAACAGAATCTGACCAAGGAAATAACAGAGAAAGGCTGTGCATGGGTTTGGTTAGTTACATTTAATAGTTTTTATTTTTGACCAAAACAAAACCACTGACGAGTGAAGTTATTTCAGCAATAGCCTGTTTCTTCAATACTAAGACATTTCACTTTTAATAGTGCAAAAAAGCATACAGAATGGAGACCAGTTATTTTCTGTCACTACTGAACACACTCTGAAATGTGAAGCTATTTCACTGAGGTCAGTCTCCAAATGCGTGTACATTGGGCTCCGGAATAATGTCTGTGCTACAAAAAATATAAAACGCCTGTAAATCTCATGGGCTGGAGGAAAAAACAAAACAAAACTATGAAGCGCATGCTTCTGGCTTCTCAGAACCAGCTGAAATGGTTAGTTGGGTCCATCCAATTAATGGAAGGCCACCATTCAGTCAAAGAAGCATTTAAGCAAACACCAATTACAGAAAATAGAATAAAATAAACAGCACTGATGGAGATGCAGATCTTGAGATGATAATTCTGAATTTCCCTAGATGAGCCTATTCAAACACATGTAAGCATTTCCTTCATTCCATTTTTCTCTAGACGAGGAATACTCAGAAGCCAACACCCACTGGAGGTGAGATGGGGAAGAGGCTCCTTCTGAAACACAACTTGTCCTGAGAGCACTGGCTGAAATGCAGATAGAATAATATGGTACTTAACATATCTTGCATAATAATAATTTGTACTTTCAATCCAACTTTTCAAAAAGCAGTAAAAAATGATGAGAATCATCCTGTAAGCTTCTTCTGCTTTCTGTTGGATGTGACCATCATTAACCTCAGTGGATGGGTCACATGTGAAGTGAAAGGGCTCCTGGAAGAGTACGTTGGCTCAATGTCACACCACAGGCCTTTCATCCCAGGGTTGTTGGGCGAGGGGAAGTGCAGGCCCGTGGGCACACAATGCATTCCCACCTTCCTTCTCTCAGCCCTGAGCTCTGAGCCTTTCTTGGAAGAAGCCTGGTAAAGATTCGAAACAGTGGAAGAAGCAACTATCCATAATAAACTGGAGCCATATTTGCAGCATGTGTGTTTGAAGTCAGCGAGGGAACTTTCACAACGTCCTGACTCTAGACTGGGCGATTGCCTCTTGAGCTTGGCACCACTTCCCTTTTTATAAACAAAACAACCTCAGCAATTACGGGGAAAAAAAAAGCAAAAGCAAAACCAATGCAAAGAAACAAGTCCATTTTATCTTTGTCACCTTAAACATTAAAAAAAGTATTTTTTAAAAGTCTTAAGAAAATTAGATGCTATATATATGTATATACAAATGCTTACGCCCCTTTCTCCTACTTAATATGTTTCTTGCTGATGCTTACAGAATCCATCAATCCCCGTATAAGAAATCTTGAACTTTTAAAATGCATTACATAATTAAATGCAAATGCTTCAATCTGAAATGATAGCAGCAAACACCCTGCAGAAAAATTCAGGGTAGAGACTATGTTAAGATAAATATTTCTCTAAGAATCTTAACATTAGGGGAATTAAATGCCTAACACTTCTGTCATTGAATGAACATTTTAGGAGGTCAAAAAACAGGCATCGCTTCACTTGCACAGGTTTTGGTGCTTCTTTATGCGTTGAGTCCATGTTTGAGTGCCCATGTTTATCAGAGGTTGGCACTGAAAGTGAGGGAAAACACATTTCTATTTGCTAATGGCAGTCCACTTCTGATAGTGAGACAGTCATTCATCAAACATTTATTGAATGCATATTATGCACCAGGCAGAAAGCTTATTAACATGGAGATACAGAGATGAAAGCCAGTCCCCCTACCCCTAGGGACTCCCCATCTAGTGGGGGAGATGGGCAAGGAACCCCCTGAAGTGCAGCATAACCAGGGTTGCCCCAGCACTATGTGCAGGCCGCTGAAGGCACTAGAGCTGGCTTTAGGCAGCAGAATGATGACTATTTATTTTAAATATTTATTAAAACTCTCAACATTTTATTACTTACACAATTATTTTAATATGTGAAAAAATGCATAATTAGCATGTTTGAATTGTGATTCCATGGATAATTCTGTGTGATAAACCTAAAGAAAGTTTTAAAGTTTAAACAAAAGTGTGCAATTTAAAGAAACATAGTATTTGAGGTGTTATTAAGCAGATAGGACCCAAAACAAATGATGGTACTACTTAAATCACTGGAGTTTGGAAATCACGCAGATCAAAGTGGGTAAGTCAAAAAGGAAGCCATTGTACAAGGGTTGGACTCCTTGGTGTATGTCCCCAGTCTGAATAAGTTGCCATGACAGAGGTATGAATTTCTAGGAGAGCACGGGGAGGGCACAGACATGGGGAGGTGACAGACAAGGGAAGGGGACAGACACGGAGAAGGGACAGACACAGGGAAGAGACAGACACAGGGAGGGGCCAGACATGGACAGGGCTTGAGGGATTCAGAGGAGCTTCCGGGAAAGGGCGCTTAAGGATGAGAAGTTGTGTTGGAAAATGGTATGCGTCTTTGGAGCCTCCATATGTAGAATTGTCGAGTCTTAGCCTTAGGACATTGTGAAAGTTCCCTAGCTGACTCTAAACACACACATTGCAAATGTGGTGCCAGTTTATTACAGATAACGGCTTCTTGTACTGTTTATAATCTTTGGCCAGTTTATTTCAAAGTCAGATAAAAGGAATCTTCTGTCTCTGTGATTAACTTTCAAATCCTTCTGTGTGGATAGTGTGACATACAGGTGTGCATTAGTTTATATTCATACCCCAGAGTGGTGGCCTAATGGGAATACACACATCAGGGATGTTCAGTTCTCATTTAAAAGACTAATGAAAAGCCACATTGCAGAGGCAGCTACCACGAGTGTGGCAGCTATCTTTATCTTATTAGTTGCTCTTAATTAGCATAACTAATAATTATTAATGAGGACATTAGAAATGGTAGTGAAGCTATGTGGACTGGCTAGAAATATTGTCATCAGCATCTCCCACAGCCGCATGGAAAGGGCATGAGAATCTGGTACCTCCAACTGCCTACTTGCCCTGGACTGGTGCCCTCCACCCAGGATGCTGGCTCTCCTGTGTCCACTACTTAAAAGAGGTGCCCATCACCTAACGTTGCAGCTGGACTAGTTTCAAATCTGCCTCAAGTGAACCTTTCATGCAAGTTGCTGGCAATGCCCTCTCCCATCCAGACAGAGGACAGGGACTTCATCGGGTTCACATGACAAGGGGGATGGCTGTTTTTGTGCCTGCTCACTAACACATGTTTCTAGGTGTTGAGGAATTCAGTGTGAGACTATGCTTTCATTTTGATATATCACTTGGGAAGTAGGCATAGTTCTCAAACACCTCTAACTCAGATGTCTTCGACTGTAGCCACTGTCTACCAGAAAGAACCTAGTGATTGCGAAAGACCAAATTTGTTAGCATCAGATGTCACGTACACTTGCTCCCTCAGAGAGGTTAAGTGAGTTGCCCGAGGGCACACTGCTAGTTAATGGTAGAACTGAGCTTAGAATGTATAGATCCTTGTTACTATATCTTCCTGGTCAATAAGCTGTTGAATAAGGTAACCGTAGCATTTTACAGGTGAAGAAACTCATGCTGAGAGGTGTTAAGTAACTTGTCCAAAGTGACAGCTTTAGTAAGACTGAGATTCCCACCCAGATTTGCCTTCTGCTAGAGATCCTCCCCTTACCTATGATGCCTCGTCACACACCATGCTGCATAATGTTGCTCTGGAGAATTTCTAAGACAGGGGTTATAAATCCACAGGTGAGAGGTGGATAACATAATAAGTAAGATGTCAAATAGGAACTGGGGTGAGCTGGAGCCCACGTGCCCCTCCACAGAGCTCTGACTTTTATTGTTGACCGCTACTTGGAATGTTTTCGGAGTAACTATGGGGAGCAACTGGAACTCTCACACATTGCTATGCACATAGAAAATGGTTCGGCCACTTTGGAAACAGTCTGGCATGTTCATATAGAATTCAACATATATTTACCATATGACATAGCAATCCAACCCCTAGATATTTACCCTAGAGAAATGAAAACCTATGTTTACAAAGACGATGTATACAAAAATGTCATTGTGCCATTATTTATAAAAGCTCCAAATGGGAAGCAACCTACATGTTCATAAACTGTGAATGGGTAAGTAAATTGCAGAATATCCTACTATAGAATATTACTCAGCAATGAAAAGGAACAAAATATGAATATACACAACAACATGGACACATTTTAAAACCTCTATGTTAAATGGAAGAAGTTGTACACAAAAGGCTAGACATCCTGTATAGTTCCACTTACATGACATTCTACAAGCCTCAAACTCTACAGCCAGAAGGCAGGGCAGGGGAAGTGAGTTCAGAGAGACTGGAAGAAACTTTTCAGAGAACCGTTCTACCTCTTGTGGTGGTTACACAATTGCATACCTTGATCAAATTAAAATGTGTGAATTTTATTATGTAGAAATAACATCTCAATATTAAAAACAAAACTGTGCAGAGCAAAAAAAAAAAAAAGTTCTGCAGCCCACTTATGGCCAGACTTCCAGTCTGCAGCCTCTGGTCTCAGTAGAGATTCCGTGGTGGCTGCCCCGGAGGAAATACAGACGATGGCAAGAAGTCATCCATCATCCTCCCCATGGCTGGGCTCAGGAGAAAGTGTGAAGCTGTGTCCATCCCTCTTCTTTCTTTCTCTCCTCTTTCTCAAGGTGCAAAGTGCTCCCATGCTGCCCCCTGGCTGTCCACACCTTCCCCCACAGCACCCGGCTCACATCGCAGCCTTCGGAGGCAGCTCCCAAACCACCCTTCAGGTCAGCCCTCCCCCGGCCTTCTTTATTCCAGGCTGTTCCGCAGTGCTCTGTGCACAGCGGAGACAAACTGTACCAGGTTGACACACCACCCAGGAGGTGCCATGACGGATGCTGATTAAATTATCAAGTACTGACCTTTGATAAAGATGATGCATGAAGCCTTAACCTAAGTTCAGTTTTTACTTTTTAGTCCATTATGGAATATGTAATTTGGGAAAATGGGACCATTTCTGGAAGCCACCACATTTAACTCCACCACAGTGACCTATCTGCTTTGTCTTTTTTAAAGATTTATTTTATTGCTTTTGACAGAGACAGAGAGACACAGAAAGACACAGATAGAAGGAGAAGGGCCCAGAGCAGTCTCCATACTTTTATGTCATCAGTTTTTCAACATGGTTTTGTTCCACACAGGTGGGCGGTGTGTGTGTGTGTTGGGGGGGGGGCGCACAGGGAGGGTACCTGGGGATGGCGGGGGGGGGGGGCGAGAACCAAACTGGGGGCCACCCACAGTGGAAGCACACCCCAGCATATGGGTGCACACGGGCCAGGGCCGGGATTCAATCCTGGGTCCCCAGGGCTGCAAAGCAAGCACTTAACCCACTGAGCCATCCTGGCTTCCCCATGCTTTGGTAATACATACAGTTGTCATTGATATTATCACAACACACCTTAAAATTAGTCTGTGTAGGTAGCACAGAATGGTAGTAAAGAATAAATCTGAGTACCCAATTATCAAAACTCAGAGTGTTCTTATCTATTAGGCTGAGGAGCTCTAAGACATATTGGAGTAAGTCCTTCAGTTTTCTGAAAAACAAATGAAGGCCAACCACATGCTGCTGGGCTTTCCTGGGCCTCTATAAATGTCCTAACAACTCGATTAAGAAAAAGACTAACGACAGTATGAAATCAACTATAGTAGGGCCTGCTAGCAAAGTGAAAAAGAGAAAGGCAGAGTTTAGCATTGTATTAAAAGCCACATAAAGAAAAATGTCAACCTATGAATAAAGGCTAAAAGAAAAATGAGGAAAAGGTAACTGTAGGTGTGTTGAAGCATGAGTGATTGTTTTTCTTTTTTTAATGTTTTCTTTTGCTTTGACAATCCTGTGTGTGTAATAAATAGCGAATCAGAAATTACACAGCCTGATCACCAGCCAGGAGGCTTGCTCACCTGTCACTCATCAGTTAACGTCTGTGTTGACTACTCTCACTTCCTTCTTCTTAGAGATTTGAAAGGCCAAGGGACTGATTTCACAATCCTCTGCCAGGTACCTGCAAGTATTTCATCAACCCTTTAGCCATGCTGATGAGGACAGCCACTTATTCTAAGACTGGCCACTAAGCATCCCCATTTGCAAATGAAAATAAAAAAAAAGTCAGCCCACTTGATTAGCAAGGCAGGTGTGCACCTAGAAAGAATCCTAGGACTGAGAGATGACTTGCATTTGGAAAAAATTTAAAAAGTGATTATTTTGACAAGACACATTTTCCCCAAAGCAAAACTGGGTTAAAAGTTTCGAGTCTTATTAAAGCAAAACTTGCTTTAAAAATAAAAAAGGGTCAGAAGCATACCCAAGTGAGATTCAGTCAATGTTGTGAAGTCTGATTACAACCCACTCAGGTTTTGTGAACTGTGTTCTACTGAACAACTATAGCATAAGCCCCACTCCATCCCTATTTCGACTGAGTCTTAACAAATAATTGGATTATGCCATATGCAACAGAGCTGAGACAACAGGTCACAGCCACGCTCACACATTATCTAAGAGACAGAAAAGCCTAATAATGCAAGAGAACAAGCCCTGTTGGCTCAGGTTGGTGTTTTTGATGGCACGGTGGCCCTAAAGAAAAATCCCACCTTTTGGTGGAGGTCTATTCTGTCGACAAGACACAGTAACTGTTGAAATATCAGAATCCTTAGAAAAACACTGTGAAACCAAGGATGTTCAAGAGGAAATAAGAACTTGTGAAAAGAAACATACCAATGTACCACATGAAACCGTTGAAAGAACTTGGCCCTTTAATAAGGCTCATTCTATTCAGAGTACATAGTAGGTGCTCAGTAAAGAATAATTATGGTGAGAAAAAGCCAAGCCTAGATTTTCACACCACTATAACTTTGCCCATTTCTTATCTTTAAGTAGAGGGTGAAGACTGGAAGGAGATGACAGTTGTACACAAGTACAAATGTGTTGTGAGGTGACCCCACAGTCTACTGTTAACATGGGAACATCAGAAAATAAAAGGCAAAACTCATAGAGCTGACAATAAAGAGTGGATCTGAATTATCTGCCATGGCTGCACTGCAAGATGTTACCTCCCTGTATTTGTTCATGCTGCTTCCTTAGCCTGGAATTTCTTCTAACTTTGGGCAAATCTCACTCCTCATTTGAGGGCCACTACAAATGCCATGTCATTCATGAAATTCATCTCGATTCCTCCCAGCTGACAATGATGTCCTGACTTCAGGAACTGTGCACTGAGGTATCTGATCACCATCTCTCTTCAGCCAGCACGTCTTCCACACTCCTTACCTCTCTCTAATTAGGTTTCCTGAAGGCAAGTGTCATCCTTCATCCCTATATACCCAGCAAAGTTCCTTGCACATATCTGTGGAGTGAATTTTCCTAATACATGTTTTCCAGGATAGGAGCATTAACCCTTTAACATACAAAGACATCTCATACATGTCATGTGTTTTTTTAAGCCACTGTAAACATGGACATCTCTGAGATGCACACAGATTTAATTGGCTTTGAGTGCAGTTATAATGCAAATATTATCAAGACATAATTATATATATTCAGTGTTAAAGTGTGAACTGTAGAAATTATCCCTTTAAGATGTCCATTTTGAATTTGTCCAAAAGTGACACTGAAAGCCAAATGGGGTATTTGAGTGAAAAGAGAGAGACTGATATTCAATAAATTCATATGATGATTATTCAACAGAAGATTCAAATTCAAGTGAATGTAGCCCTATCCAATATAATGTTCATAAATGTGTAAGACCTATATCTATATCATCAATCAGTGATGATTGTGATTCAGGAGATGAAGAATGGAATTGGGAAGAAAAATAAAATATTTCAAATATAAAACCATTTACTCAAAGCGCTGGTATAAATGCTTCAGTTTTGTGAAGAGTAGGAGCAAATCCTATGCCTCTTTGTGTTTTGAAACAAGTGCTAAGTGATGATTTTTTTTTTTAATGATAACAGTAGAAACAAATAGATATACAAGTCAAAAGATAAAGGACTAGAACTCAAAAAAGGACAAGGAGTGGTTTCTAGTAACAAGTGATGAAATGAAGGTATACCCTTCATTATGTATCATAATGTCGCAAGTACAAAAATCTAAAATAGATATGTACTGGTCAAAAAGAGCAATATTAGACACACTGATAATTTCAAAAATTAGGCCTTGCAGCAAACATTTCTTGGCTATATCACATTTTCTTCACTTTGTGAATAATGAAAATGTATGTAAAGAAGACAGGATAATAAAAGTGCAAAGTATAGTTGACTATTTGAATAATAAGTTTGAACAATTATATACTCCAGATGAAGATGTCTCCCTAGATGAGTCACTGATGAAATTCAAAGGACAGCTGGGACATGTCCAATTTACAGCTACCAAAAAATGCCAGATTTGAAATCAAAGTTCACAAGTTATATGAATCTAATACTGGATATTGTACCCACAAATGTTAAGTTGAAAATAAATAGTATTTTTTGCTCACATAGAATTTCATTTAATTCATATGTCAAGGGGTTAATAGGGCAAATCAGTTCCTGTAAGCAGTTGTTTTTATTGTTGAAGATTAGACTTATTCCTAGGAGGGAGAGGGAAACATAACTTGGAGTATGAAGATGTGTGAGGATGCCTGGCTCACTGTAGACTGTGTTGCATGAGGCTCTTATGATATAAAGCAAGGCAGCCATGCTTGGTCTTTAAGATGCACAGGTGACTCCATCAATAAATAAGATGCCTCAGCTGTCTATCCCAGACGGTATTTGGAATGCCCTCCTAAATCCTGCCTCACTGTATTCCTTAGAGGTACACTTAAACCTCAAAGAAGATTCATCTAAAGAAACTGGCATATGGGATTTTATTCTCCCCATAGCTTCTATGTCTTATAATAGTAAATCATCAATAATTAAATAGCAACAGTTAAAACAAGGCCACCCAGGCCTACAGACCCAAGGGTTGGGTCATACAATGATGTATATGGTTTCCTTATCCAGGGCAAGTTTAAAGATCACCCACAGCTTCCAGTTTAAAATGGTGCCTAGTTGATGGCTCCTGGTGTGACACCTATCAAATCATTCACTGAATTGAAATGAAAAAATAGAAGAGGATGAAAACTTACATCACCAAAACCCAAAATTTCATCGCAGATTGCCAGAACCTGGAAGGATTTTCTAGTACTACAGAAAAATAAATTGGGCTGACACATGCAAGCAGTAGTCCACCTCCCACAGAGTCTGCTACCAGTTAAAAATGCAAGGTTTAGAACAACTAGAAACCAAGCAGCTGTCTCTCTTATAAGTGGATGCTGACACCGAGGAGGCAGTTAGACTGTTGCACCCATTCGTCTTTCCTCAAATTCCTCATCTTGTTTCTTTTCTATAGCCAATAAGAAACTAGAGGTCCTTGGAATGGACACAATGAGTTAATGTTAGGTTGCGATAAGCAAGGTGTGGTACAGTGCAAGGACTTCTGGGAAGTATAGTCTTTATAAGTAAAGTGTGTCTTTGTGTGGGTGGGTGGGGTGTGGTTTACAATGTGAAGGAGATGACAGTTGTACACCTAAGGGCTGGACATTTTTCCTGCTCAAATCAAGGAGTGGGGAAGGAAGAAGTCCCATTTCATTCCCACAAAGACAGTGTGGAGATAACGTTGAACACGTAAAGCTACCATTCATTTGCAGATCCAAGAAGAGATTTTAAAAAGTAATCAAATCAAATCAAATAAAAACTGAAAACCATATGTGGATGATGGAAAAAAGATCCTAGAGAATAGGTAAGGAAATAACATCCTAAAGAGTCAAAGAATGTAATGTTCCTGAAAATTGTGTGGCATTCTCGATAAAAACATGAAGAGGGCAGACCCTTTATAAAGTGATGGACAAAAAATGGTGAAGTAACAACCTGTGCTATTATAAAAAAGATAAAAGAGTAAAAGGGGAAGTGATGGGGGAGATAAACAAAAGATTTCAGGGGAACCAGTAATGCAATAGCAGAATTAATATTTGCATAACTAGCAGTAAAAATCAGAATGATGCTGCACAAAGTGAAGATAATGACATTGGAGATAACTTAAAAGGAAGAAAAGGAAGAGAAAAAATGATTAACAAATGACAAGTATGGAAGCTATAAAATAGAGATCTAATGTGAACATCATAGAAAATTTGGAACAAAGGCAAAAATCCAAGACATGATTAAAGGAAATGTTCCTGAGGGGATAGAAGGAAGACCTGATCTTGAGGATTTAAAGTTCTTCTGATAGATGCAAAATGAGCGAAACAGACTCACATATAGGCACATCCTGGGTAGACTGTTCAATTCCAAAGATTTATAAAACCAACCAACCAACCAACCAACCAACCAACCAACCAACCAACCAACCAGACAGACAGACAAACAAACACAACCTAAAAACATGTTACAACAGAGTATCATAAACTGGTCTATCCTTCTGCTGATCTATATAAAAGCCAGAGTTAATAGCTCAATAGCTATAGATTCCTAAAGAAGGGGAGAATTTAAAAATAATGTGCCCAGCCCAACATATGTAGATACATACATACGTCCATGTCACATATACTTGTATGCAGTTGGTGGAAATTTCTACATATGTGAGGATCAGAATACAGATGCTCTTCAACTTAAGATGGGTGTAGTCCCAATAAACTCATGGTAAACTGAAAGTATCATAAATTGAAAATGCATTTAATACACCTACCCTATCAAATATCATAGCTTAGCCTAGCCTACCGTAGATGTGCTCAGAACATTTATATTGGTCTATAGTTGGGCAATTATCTTAAAGCAGGAGACAGAGATGGGCATTCTGTAGCCATGACAGGATGAGAAAACACAAAACACAACCTGCGAGAAAGGCTGCCAATGCAGTCTACGTGGAGTATGGTTCTTTATCCTCATGATAGCGTGGCTGACTTGGAACTGTGGCTCATGACACCTCCTAGTATCACAAGAGTATTGCACTGTGTATTGCTAAGCCAGGACAAAACCAAAATTCAAACTTTCAAGTACAGCTTCTACCAAATGCAAAGAGCTTTCACACCATTATAAAATCTAAAACTCCTAAATTGAACCCTCATAAGTCAAGGAATTGCCTGTATATTCAAATCATATACTTTTATTGAAAATGTTACTTGAAGATATATCCCAGCTGACTACCAGATTACAAAGTTAAAAACTCAACAATGGGGAAATCAAAAGTCAGTGAGCATTTATTCTTTCCAAGGATGTCACACTAAGAAACTAATATAACCTATGAATGAAGACCGTAGCATCATTGTATAGCAAGAAAAAACTTGAGTGCTTAGCATAAAAGAACTAATGGCACAGAAAATAATGCTTTCAATATAACCCTAATGCAAAGAGCATTTAAGTTTATAAAACTGTATATGCTACATGATCTCAAATATATACACAAAATGCATAGAAAAAGACTGGAATGAAAAATGCCAAAACCTAACAGTCGTTCCCCTTCTCCAATGTGATTATAGATTATTTTCTCCCTAGTTCTCAACCAAGTATTTTTTCCCTACAATATAACTTTTAAAAAACTTTTATTATTAGATTTTTTTATATTAGTTAAAAATACAATCATGAAGACTATGTGGAAATATATTTAATATACACTAGTAAGTGAGAAAGGCAGTATAACTTACATAGATCCTGGCTGAAAGACTGGAAGGGAGTAGCTTGCTCAAGGTTGAGAGAGTAAACACAATTTGTTTTCCTTCTAAAAATGTCCCTTAATATTACTATTTTATGATTTATAAGAAAAATGTGATTTAAAAAGAATGCCTTAAAAAATGTCAGTCATATCCTTAATATGGTGACGTTACAGAAAAAGAAATCTTTCTGATGCCAGAAGCTACTATTCATAGTTTCCCAAAGACGACTCAGGCTCACTTTCACGTTCCAACCAATGACTATTATTACAACTTGGGCTAAGCGCCTTCAGGGCAGGGCCCTTTTTTGTCTTACATTCTATCCCTTGCACTTAGCCTCCTGTTTAAAAAATTCCAAGTTCCCATGAAGTAAGCATTTGGTAAACGAACAAGTGAGTGGTAGAAGAGGAGGCCATTCTATTTTTTAACTATAACCTTTGGTAAAACGCTTCTTTGCATTCATTCAGTTTTTACAGCATGTCCAAGGTTGCTTTGCTTCAAGAATTCACATCGTCCATTCTGGATTACATGCTCCATGGAAATCTATTCGGAGCCAAAATCTGGTGTCAAATTTTTATTTCTCTTTTTCCATTTCAAAAGAAAAAGCTGCCGGCAGAGGGAAACTGTGCACGTGTGTGAAAGAATGGCACGGCCCCAGCCACCTGAGGACACTTCCTCCCAGGAACACCTGTTTGCTCCAATTGAAGCCTCTCCAAATCGAGTCCCGGGGACCAGGAGCCTGCTCTTCAAATGTCCCACCGTTCTACAATATTTATTCCCCACCTGTCTGATGGCCGTGATAGCTTGGGACTGCTCCAGCCAGGGAAAGCTGTTTCTTGGCCCTGACACGGCGGAGCCAACAGCAGCTAGCGTTTGCCCAGAATCTGGCCTGAGTCCAGTTGTCTGAGAAGTTAAAAAAAAAAAAGCCTCTTCCTTTCCTTTCCACAGTCTACCAGGCTTAGCACGATTTTTTAAGGACAGGGAGGTACATAATTTCTTATTCTCATACCAATAGGTTGCAAAACCAATTTCTATCTTTAATTTTTTGTCTCTTAAACTTGATTTCTTTTGGAGCTTTCCACTCCTACTCATATTATTAAATAGTTGCCCATACTAAATGGGGATTAGTAAATTAATTTCTCCAACAAGAGAACTATTAAAATCCAGAAGGTAAGACATAATAAAAATGGTCTTAAACACATAATTTAACATGTAAGTCAGGGAAGAAAAAAGATGCCCACATCAAACTCCAATTACAATAGTGAAATAATGTTTTATTTAAAAAATTCTAGCCACGAGAAAACAGTACATTTGAAAAGCGTACATAAAGCCTTATAAAATACGAGACCTTTTATCTCCTGTAGATCCGTGAGCTTGAAAATACTTTATCTATGCAATTTCAAGGCACATAAAAACCCCAGTGAATAAATAAAATGTTCTTTTTTTCCTTTATACAGAAGCTTTAAAAATTATCCATATAAATGGCTTGGCCTTGAACAAACAGATTAAAAGACCTAAAAGGCTAAGGCTTCAGATCACGTATACATAGTAGAAAATGAATGCTTTTATTGGCTGGGCAAGTTTTCTACTAACTAAATTTCTATAAGCCCATTTGGTGAGAAAGGTGTAACTGGACTATATAAAAAAAATTCAATGTTTTAAAATGATAAACTTACTGAATAATTAATATGCCACCATGAAATACTGCCAACATTCTTTGCACCCATTCATGAATCATACGTGTAGTATGGCTAGTCAACAGGCAATATAACTTCAGAGATCATAAATTTTATAAATATGTACTTTCAGTTAAGAATACTGAAATTCTCAATATCTTTTCTGAGATTGGGGTAAAATGTGTGAACAGATTTTTCATTATTTCTATAATTAGAACTATTTAGGGGACTTCAAGCCTTTCTTATTTGTTCGAAAAAATTCTTAAACTCCATGGCAATTAACAAAAAAAAATCTCAGTTAGCCTTTGGATCACATTTGCTTTAAGAGCAGGTGCAGTTACAAGTGGTTTGCAAACTTCCTACATACCCTCAACACAGTTGTGGACAAATCAATCTTTCTGACACCATGCCCTAGCATTCCAATTTTCCTACTGGGAGTTATACCCTGAAGCTACCATAAAGAGGGAAGCGGCATATCCCATGTGCAGGTTAAGAATTGGGCAGTAACCTCTAGGCTAGACACCTGCCATCTCTTCTTGTTGTCTCACCTGACCTCAGGTCCCAGGGATTTACTCTCACTGTCACTCATCTCTCACTTACCATGTAGCACAAGCCACCATGTGTTGTTGTTTCTTAGAAGATTAAGCTGCCTGGGAGTAGAGTTCTGAGTTTGTTGAATCTTGATACCTAACATACTCCTTTTTACACATTTGCTGTTAAAGAAGACTGCTGCGGCTGTTACTGCTTAGAGGTGCTAAGAACACGATTTTTGTGGCTAAAATCAGGGTATTGATCCAAGGTTTGCTCCATTTTGGTGGAATGACCTTGGACAAGACTCAACTTCTTGTAGGTCTCAATTATCTGTAACATAAGGATAATAATGGCAATATCAATTCACAGAGTCCTTATGAGGATTACATTAAATGAAATTATGTATGTATAATAAATGTGCCTTATAAATCAGAAGAAGGCCCTAAAGCTGGGTTTCCAACCTTTTGGCTTCCCTAGGCCACACTGGAAGAACTGTCTTGGGCCACACCTAAAATACACTAACACTAACGATAGCTGGTGAGCTAAAAAAATTTAAAAATTGGAAAAAAGTCTCATAATGTTCTAAGGAAGTTTATGAATTTGTGTTGGGCCACATTCAAAGCCCTTGTGGGCTGCACGCGACCCCCAGGCTGCAGGTTGGACGAGCTTGCTCTATGGAGTACATTTTAATTGCTCTGTCTTTAAGGGCTTATATTTGATCAATGATCTGATCGCCCAAAGAATATATCTCTGCAAAGTTTCCTGTTAAACTTTGTGGATAATTCAAAAGCAGTGTTTCTGGTAGGCCAACACATTTCAAATAAGCCAGGCTATCTAAGTACTTAAGAGGTATTTGGCTAGGACACTGTACCCAGTTCTGTAACAAAGTTGGAGTTCTTTCTCAACCTTTTTGGCATTTGTTGTGGACTCCTAAAAATATTATGGAAACTTCCTAGGAAGATGCATATTTTCACGCACACTCACACACACACACACACACACACACACACACTTTTCAGAGAACTCCAGTGGTTCAGAGACTCTGTGAAGGACACCCCAGCACAGGGACTCCACCTGATGCCTTGGGACACAGGGGTTCATGAAAGCCCTAGGAGACCTGACCACACACTTCTAACTAACTTGGGAATTGAAAAGCTGATAGCTTTTGTTTTCTTTATCACAAAATCATCAAGGCAGCAGAAGATGGAAAGAAAAGCATTTTTCTTCCTCAGTAAACTGTAATTGTACAGGAGGACTGGGCACCATTCTTTCATAATTCCAAGCCTCGTCAACCCTCTTTAAAATTTTTGTAAAATTTACCATTCTGGCAATTTCCCCATTGATATTCACACTTAGTTTCAAAGTCCTTCACATAATTTTACAAAAGAAGTCACCAACTTTTAAAAGAGGTTATTGAGGTTAACAAATGATTATGCCTCCTGTCATTTCAACTTCCTTCTTGTCTAAACATGTGAGAGACAATTTAAAACAAAAAACTGAAAACAAACTCAGTTAATACTAGACAAGGTGCCAAAGTTTAGAATTTAACAAATGTTTGAATTAGACTTTCGGATATTGAAGATAATTCCTTTACAAATAGTTCCCCCCCTCCCCACATTCTCTATAAAAGCAAAGAATTCTTTCTCAATATCTAGACAACAAATTTTCAAGATATACACAGTTGTTTCTTATTATGGCTTCCCTTGAAAACATTTCTGGGAAAGCACAATTCCCAGCCACTTACTTTGTTTACAACAGACAAGACTGCTTGTGTGGTATAAATAGGAGTCTGTCCTTAAATGCTGCTAAAAAATAAAATGCAACCATGAAAAGCAGCCATTTCCTGTCCCCAAGGTGGCTTAAAAAATATCTTAGCTACTTTCAGAACAGCACCAAAGCATAAATAATAATTATCAATCACCGCACAACAAAAGACTAATTTTATACCACCCCCCGCCCCCCCAAAGAAAAATCCCAAAGCAAATGAAAACAAAAACATCAGCGAGCTACATATTCCAGAGATACCATCAGGACTGTCAGTGCTAGAAAGTTTTTGGATCCTGCAAGAGTCTGAAACCCCTTTTTGTCCTCGTGCATTTGTGATGTATATCTACAACTCGTTCTTGTTTGTGCAGATAAGCCTCGCCTTGTCTTTCTAACTGCACTTTCAAAAGAAGACTCACAGTGGTCTGACTTTTGATCTGGGGAACAGCTAGCCCGACCTCCTGCACTGTGCATGAACTGGTACTGAGCTGGCTTTGTCCCATCTTATAACACAGTGAGCCTTTTAAAACTGATGTGTGAATACACGACTCCACAATGTGAGCGTTCAAACAAAAAGTATGGTGGTGGTGGTCGTGGCGGTGGCGGCGGTGGCAGCAGCCGCAGGAGCTGGGGTGGTGGTGGAGGGAGAAGCCCGGGCACTCACTCCATGAAGTTCAGATATTGTTCACTGCCTCTGGCATTTGTGCAACAGATGGCCAAAGGCCTCCCTCCTCTCACAATGGAACAGACAGTGGTGTAATGGTGTGGGGGCCTGGGACTGGAAAACACTGTTTGGTGATGGTATATGTTAATAAATAGCCATTTACAAGTGGGGCTGAAGGCTCCTTTCCGTGTTTATGAGGAAGGCCTAGGGCTCCCTGCTTCTAGTTAACAGCTTAAGACTGTGTTCAAAAACAGCATTGATGGTGAAGGTAAAGGGTCCCTACCTATTCTATATCCCATTAGAGAATGGCATGTATCCTGAGGAAAAATCATAAAAGAAAGGTAATTCAAGAATTAGGTCAAATGGCGGCTCACAACCGAGAAAAATGTAAGATGCTTTTCTATTGTGAGTAAATAATGGGCAAAAATATTCTGTTATTGTGAAGTCACTCATTTTATCTTTGAATGAAGATGTTTACATTGTAGCCAAAATGCAACAGAAAAACCTGCAGGGTTTCAACTCAATCACACTCCTGAGAACCTAGATAGCAGCTCTGAAACTATTCTCAGCCATCATTGCAAAGACGACTCACTGACCAGGTCTGTATTAGGGTGACGTGGCCCTGTGCTGACCACCAGGCTGCTGACCGCAAGCAGCTTCCAGTTCAGACCTGAGGACCCTGAAGAGATCTGGTTGTTCAGAAACACCTCATGCCCTTCAGGGCAGGGATGTGCCAGACCAGTCACCACCTCCCAGCAGCCACTCAAACGGCCCATCTCAGCTGCAAGAAAGGCTGTGCTTGACCTTGACTAAAGGTTATTTTCATTTGATAAAACATTGTGATCCTCTGACCGCCCTTCTTGCTTTGCTTTCGGGCAGGACATTTCACCCTCTCTGGATAGCTGCACAGGAGTTTGTTGAAAGTCCGAGCTCTGGGCAGAGCAGAACAATGGCTTTGTTTTCCTGTTCTTTCTCTTGGATATCTTCCCCTAGTTACTTCAGCTGGTTGCATAATATTGTGGAGAACTGTATAATTTTCTTTCGGGGATGAGGTGGGGGATAAAGGAGTCTAGAAGAAAATTCAGACATAGACGCTAGTGGCTACAACAGACACAATGCAGAGCAGAAGGTAGAGTGACTAAGTACAGTGAAGTGTCAGTAAAGATGGACCGTTTCTGGCTTGGAGACCACTTGATGGAGAGAGTGATATCTCACCTGAGATCCAGAGTAGAGAAAAAGTTCATCTGGAACATTCTGCAGATAACATCTGTTGGCTTATGCCCACCCACTATCTCATTCCCCTTTTTATTAAAAGCCCTAGATTTGTCTGAGGGAACTATCATTTGTTCATGATCATCCGTGTGTCCATCACTTGCACCAGGTCCCAGGTCTGAAATATCATAGATAAATGGGATTTTAACCTAATCAGAGCCACCCAGAACCAGTAAGATTCTATGCTATGACGTTGGTTGGAACTACTGGGAAGAATACAATTGCTATATTCCATGGGTGTCACTGCGCGGGATGCCAAAAGCTATTTCTCCACCAGAAGAAGCCCCAACAAAGGACGGAACTCACACACGTGAGCAGAGGTGACAGGTTGAGCAGCAGCACCCAGTCCTGATAACACTGAATGCTTATATGCCACCATGTTTGAAGCTGCTTCTGCCCTTGAACCATTTAATGACATATGACTACGGATAGTTTACTTTACCACGCATAGTTATTCTCATCTGTAAAATGGGGATGTGATGCTTCCTTCACAGGGTTCTGAAGAATTAAATCATATAATATGTGTAAAAGTATGGTCAGGGCCCAGCACATACTTAGAGCTGCTATGGGTTTATCACTGGTAGATAATTTCAGATGCTGCATTCAAATGTCTGACACAGGGCCATGATTCTATGTCTAAAGCTACAATAATGCTATTAAAGAGAAACAAATATAAAAAATTCAAAGCTGTTCTTTAGTTTGATAGAAACATCACCCACATCAGCCTTGAAGAGGCCATAGGACAAAGACAACGAGTCAAGTGTACAGTAATAAATTTACTCACACAAAAAGGACCAAGATTAAAAAAAAAAAAAGTTCTCTTTGTAGCATTATTCTAAGCTCTAATCCTAAATTGAAGTCTAAAGAATCTGCAGGAAATTCACTCATTTTATTCTGAAAAAATAAGCACTTGATTAAAAGCTGAAGAATTTCTTAAAGGTTAAGTCTTTGCTAGCTAATTTCAGGTCAGGGCCCATGCTCATCACTAGTAAAAACAGGCCAAGAAAACAAAATGAGATAAACAGAAAAGTGAAAATGTAAATGTAAGTGACTTTAAGAGAATATACATTTTTCAGAGCATAAAAATTGAGAGTAAATTCTCAAGGACATTTTTCTCACAAGTCTTGAAAACTACTGTTGAATTTTCAGACATTGTAATAAGAACAATTAAAATACAACAAAGTGTTTCCTGGGCAAAATGAGATGGGGAAAGAATGAATTTTTAAGGAACATTTAAAAAATCCAGTCATGGCCTATTTCTTTTAGAATAAATCTGTTTATTTAAAAAACTATATTTCTGTTACTTATACTGGCATTGGTATTTCTGGTATACTTACCCTTAGGAATTATTCTGACAGTATATTTAAGTTTTCCAGATGTTTTATCTGTCATTCTACCAAGGCATAACACCATGTTTAAAGTGTAAAATGTGATCGCAATAATAGGTGGCGATTAGCCCCCAGATTGGCTCAGAAGTAGCTCTGACAAAAATACTATGTGTTAAATAGTAAGTATGAATGGTGCTAGTATAGGTCAATTGCATTTATTACCATCGGCTCTCTTTATATTATAGATGTTACAAAGACCTCTTGCCAGCTCCATGCTTCCTAAAGAAGTTACTACATTCATGCTGGAACAATAAACAGAATTTACTTTTTGAAAAAAACATTCTGATCATTTTTAATTTATGGAAATAGTAGGGGCAAATATACTAGTAGGTACTATGTGGCAAAGAAAAAATTATTTACTATTAAGGTAATCACAGAAAAAGGTGTTTGTTTTTTTTTAAGAAAAAATTACATATGCCATTTGTCTTTGTAAGCCTTTTGCCAATATGCAGTTGATGAGCCAACATAAATTTGTTAAAATGTCCTCCAAAACTATGTCAGGGGAGATCCCGAATTGTAACTTTGTTACATTCCTAAGAAATCCTTTAGGTACTTCTAGAAATAAATATACTATTACTGATAAATTATTCACTCTTCAGAGGTAAAAAGAAATAGAATCATGATGTCCTTTGTTTTCTGACTGAAAAATCTCAAAAACTTCTATTTTTCACTTTCACTTAGGGTGAAGGATAATTTATTTATTTATGTTGGCTGAATCAGTTGCTATCTCACTAAACTAGATATGTCTCAATATCTCCTGCATACTTTAGTTCTTTTCAAAACTGGTTTCTATTATGATTTCATATTATCTTTTATTTTTTATCCCCCCCACCACCCCCCAAAAAAATTCTATTGGTTTTATAGCTATTGGAATCATGTTTTTCTCTTGGTTATCTGTTTTCCTTAAACTCTTTTTAATGACCAGCAAGTATGAGTTAATTGGAGTTGTGGACTTTTCAATAGCTTCCTTGAGAATGATATAATTTTGTGAATTCCCACAGCATTTCACATGTACATATTCTCTCCTAGATGGAACCATGCTGAAGGCAAGAATCAACTTGGTTTCATTTGAGGATCCCCAAGGTTTTGTATGCATGCATTAAATATTTACTGAGGAAGTGAACAACAGAAAAAAGAAAGGAAAGTAAGAAGGAAGGAAGGAAGGAGGGAGGAAGAGAGAGAATAGGGTTTTAAAAAATCTCATCTGAAGTTAATAAAAAATTAAAAAGCATAAATGGTAGTGGCTGTTACTTACTCATTTTTATTTCCCAATCTGCTTTTGGTCAGTCTTACAGATAATCAGGTGGATTTACATACAGACTATGGCACTGATAAAACATTGGTTTCACCTTTCTTCACAACATACTAATCATTACATGTAAAATAATCCAAATGAAGGGCATGGCATGCCATATTTGTTCATTTTACATAATTTAAAAATAATTGAAGTTTAAAAAATTAAAACTAATCAGCAGTCTTTCCTTTAAATAAAACAATTCCTTGATTTGGTATATTGTGTCATATTTACCTATTCTCAATCATATAGAACATATCATGTGGAAATAAATAAGCTTATGTAGTATGCAGGAACACCTACCCTGCACAAAGAGGACATTCACTTCTTTTGTACATCTGTGAAGGTGACAGATGAACACACAATTCAACAGAATAGTTTTCTTAAATCAGAAGCACCTGTTGCCACGATGTAGCCGAATGGTTTTGGAAAGAGAATGTGACTTCTCTTTCTGAAATAAAATCTTACCAGTGAAGAGAAGTGAATGTCATGTGAATGGGAGCGTTGGGACAGAGGGAACAAAATCAACATTAAATAAAAGGATTTGGTACATTACCTTGGTTCCATTTCTCTAGAGACTTTTTTTTTCTCCTCACAGGGAATAACAAAAGATGGAGTAAAGAGGCTGGTAAAATATTTTTGACTTTTCCTGAGTTTGAAAGAAATTATATATCATGTGGAATAGTATTTAGAAACTAAAACAAAACCAGTCATTTGCATTTGGGTCCCAAAGACTCCATTAGGTTAAGGTATCAATTAAAAGTACCTGGGTACCAAGATTACAGGGGTGCCTTGTAAAAACCACAGTCCTCAATAGACATAGGTGAACTTAAGAGTTTCCTTGGCTCAGATAGAGCAAGGCGATGCCCATCTGGGGATTTTTATTTCTGTTTATCCTCTAGACAGATCCCAAAAGGAGATGAGTCAGTGACTGCGTTTGCCCACAAAGAGAACCCCGTGTAGATTTCAGCAGCGTCATTTTCTTCACTCGTCTTTGAAACAACCACGTTAGTACAAATTTCTCTGCAGGAGGCCCAGTCAAAGGTGGCAGAAGTTGTTTGTGCTTCACCCTCTCTAAATGACTTGCAAATTTATTCAAACACGATATGAGGAGATGCTTTATTTGTTGAAATAACTGTCTGCAGTATCCTGCACAAAACGGTGAGGTACATCAAGCAGAAACACGGACAGAAATACATTGGTTTAGAAACTCATAAATCCTTATTTGAATCTGCCAACCTGAAAGCCATGCAGAGCCCGGATAAACTATTTTTCCTAAATGCTACATCTGATTAAGCCATACCATTCAGTGACAGCTGAACTTTAACATTAATATGATATTATTTAAATAACCGCATGATTTTTTTCTTACACTAAAAATGATGAATGATTTCTGGACAGCTCAATTGACATAAAGCAGGAGGCCTCTTTAATGAGATTTGACAAAATGGAGACATATGCAGAATATTTGTTACAGCTCACATCGCAGCGGCCTCCCAGGGAAGCTGTAGAGGATTTTCCTTTTTTTCTTTTTTATTGTTTATAGGCACTGAAGCATTCCTTTCAATCGCCACTTCTCAGTAGATTTTGAGTTATTCTAGGTCATTTACATATTACTCTAAATCAGAGAATTTGGTGGCTTATGGTTCTGAATCAGGACTGTGAGTGCAGGAAAGGGAGGGGCCTGTGGAGCGAGGTCAACTTTGGCTGGACGTGTCCCAGGGACTTGAGACTTGCTACTGATCAGCCTGATGGAGAAATCACATTGGCCTTGGACACTCAGCAACTCTACGTTTGATTGGTTCTTATACAATCAATCTCTAATGCAGCAAACATACTTTTAGAAAATTATTATATATGGATACATGACGAGAGAACACTTTACTTAGAGTCAAATCATTGTCCCTATAGTGTCAATGAGAAAAAAAAAAATCCTTTCTTTAAAATTTCCATTAAGCTATACTACTGGTCATTCTCAACACTCCCCATTCACATTTCTATTCACAGTTTGAACTTGAAGGTTATGCTAGATGCTACTCTTATTCGGTAGAATCTGAATGTCAAATGATTCCATGCTGACTGTACCAAAGGAAAAAATGGCTCCAAATTTCCAGAGCAGTGAAAACATTTCTCACTGTCCTCCAAAAAAACGCAGAATATAGAATATTACCTGTACTCATTCATTGATTTCCACACTCTCCCGAATACTCTCCATTAATCAAAGGTTCATTCATATAAAACATTAACGTGTTTGCACATGTGAATTCAGATTATTCAGATATTCTTTAAATTTTATCAACCATCTTTAAATAAACATAAAATCGAAATGTTTCCCCAAACAGTGTCTCTTAAAAAATAAATGAAAACAAGGCAACAGAGCGCAAAGCTACTACCAGGTGTGCTGTGACAGCGCAGGCCTGCATTCCCTCTAGGAGGCTACCGCAATAGAAAGGAAAATCACTCAGCTCCCGCCATGGGGCCTTCCTCAGGCTATGAAAAAATACTTCATGTCTAACCCTAATTTTTTCCATAGCTTGAGGTAACCCCTCGAGCTCAAACTTTCTCTCTAATCTAAGGCACTCAGAATGTGTCCCTGTCCAAACAAGAGTTAATATCAGTGCTCTGTCATTTCAAAAGGGTCATGATACAGGGTACTAACAGCAGAAACTTGCATGCCTGGAGAACGCCCAGTTGCAGTGAGATGAAAAACAGTGAAAAAAAAAAGGTAGAGAGAGGAAGATGGGTCCGTACCTTGCTCTTACCTTCGCAACATCCCTGTCAGAACCCTCGAGCTTTTCCCCAGGTTAGCATCTGTTTCCCGCAGCTAGGAGGAGAAGAGAAGCATTACTACAAAATGAAATGAAACGAAACAAAACAAAACAAAATGAAACAAAGCACAACACAATACAATACAACACAACACAAAACCAAACAAAACTTCATGCCATAGGATTATTTTTAAAGTGACAACTGGCAAACAATAATCTTCTTTCATGATAGAAAATCCAATTCATAAAATATGCTTAAGAACACTAAAATACATTTTTGACATCTATATAATCTCCGAAAATTCTTAGATTTAGAAAATCACATGTAATAGATAATCTCAAGACCTTTAAAAAGGATATTTGAACTGGATATAAAAAAGAATGTCTCACAAGCTGACAAAGTTTAATATAATATAGAACAGCAATTTTTTTTTTTAACTTATGAAGTGCAAAATCCTAGAAATATAAATAGAAGCAAAATGAATTGAGGGAGGAGAGATCAATGATTTTTAGACTTCACTATGAAAGACCTGACGTACTCCAAAATCTCCCTCAATGACTTCTGTCTCAGCTATAAAGCAAAATAAATTATCTATAATATGTGGGGGGCTTTTCATAATTGGGATGCAAAAGTTCAGCTCATTTTTACTCCTTCCCACACTCTTTTACCCTATTTCCTCAGATCCAATATCCCTGGTCAACCTATGCATTTTTAATATATAAGGTAACACATCTACGTAATTGTAACTGTCTGCACACGTGCCAAAGACCTTTGACTTTATGTCATACCGTTTACTAAATTTGTAAAAAGATGGTATTACGTCCACTTACTCTTTCCCGTGCTCTCTGTATCTTTTCCCTGTCATGACTGAGGTTTTCCAACACCTGCTGGCCAATTTGTTCTATAGAAAAGAAAATTTGAGTAAAGAAAGATGAGTGAGGATATGAGCATGACCTTCAGAAGTACCAAAATGACAATGGGTACAGAATTAATGTTAAATAAGTGTACATAATACATCATACATATATTTCAATTCATGGACTTGAAAAATATTTGAGAAGTATTTGATAAATTTATTTATCTTAGGTATAATGAGATGCGATTTAAAATTCAACCTATAGAATAAGAACATCCTGGCAGTGACAATTTAGAGGTGATATGATTTGCCCAAGGCCACCTCAGCATATTGTTTGCCAAGGTGGAGAGCCCAGGTCCAATGGTCTCTTTATCATCATGAAATTTAACCTTTGGTTTTTACAGGTTATAAATAATGTTACTGATTCTAGTCCAATTTTCCTACTTTGTTATTACATTGTTCTACTTATGTAAGTGAAACTCCATTGAGAATGATTTGATTGTAATTTATTTGTCCCACATAGATAATCCTCATACTGTCAGTTACTGAAGCGTACTGGTCATGGAACCAAACCTGAGGCTTCTGTTCTCTTAAAGCAAGGGCTTGCTAAGTGTGTTCTGCTCTCTTTAACAAGGAGTCAAGAGTGCTCAAGCTGGTGAGAGAACTTCCAAACACTATAGTGGGATAGGCAGGTCAGAACATTCATTAAAAAGCCACACTGCTGAGTTACAACGAGGATCTTCCTTGCCGTGATCATCCCATTTAGTTGGTACTGGTTGGCTCTCCTCTGACTGCAGAATCTTTTACAGGACCTAACACGGATTCAGCTGCCTTGAATAAAATCTTTTCAGACCCAGTCTCCATCACTGGGAAGGTGCCGTATTCTATAATAGAAGAATGGCAATCTGCCTCTCTTCTAATCTTGGCAATTTGTCTACCTCATTCTACATTTCTTTTGTATTGTCTCTGTAGCCATACCTCTAACAACAATCATCTCTGCTTATAACTTACAGAAACATTCAAAAAGCATCTATTATAAAAATAGCAAAAATTTTAATAAAGTCATTAAGAAATCAACATGGTAGTTATTTGATTTATGTATGTATACTGACAAACATTTTAGAGGGACATCGTAGAAACTGTAGAGCAGTGACTAAGCCATGTTGAGAGCTTAGGCTGTGAACTGGCACCACTTGAGCCGAAATCCCAGGGCTGGCCCTAGCTGTGTGGCCTCACACAGGTTACCTCTTTGTTGTGCCTCATTAGTTTCGTCTCTAAAATGGGGGTAATAATTCTATATAATGGGATTGTTGTTGTAAGGGTTAAGTAAGATAATTCAGTTAAAATGATATTTAGCACAGTGACTGGCCTTTAGCAATAAGTATATTAAATAACGATGATTGATATAAAATAAAGCAATGGATTATGACCGTGACCCCCTTTTACCTTAAGTCTGCCTAACCCACTTGAACTTACAATTTTATTCATGAAATAAAACATCTATCCTACCTTTTACACAAAATTGTTATTATAGTTAAATGAGATAACCTAAGTAAAAATGTTTTAAAAGCTGTAAGTTACCATACAAATGCATATATTATAAATTAATTGTATAGTGCACGAGAATCAATGCACTCAACAAATAATCAGTGAGTCCCTAACTCTATGCCAGATATAGGTGTTGGGGACATGGCCAGTAAACAAGATGAAGCCCTTGTACTCAAGGAACTTCCATGTTAGTTGTGAAGATTTAGCAGTTAAAGGGAACATGTTATATTAGAATTTGTATTTCAGGGCACATCAGAAAAAGGACTAGACTGCATATTCCTTTCATGATAGAAAATCCAAACAATAAAAAAGGCTGACATACAGTAATGTAAGTATATTTTTGACACTTATAAAACTGAAAATTCTTCCCAGTATAATATCTCCTCAAAGACCGATGTTTACTTTTTATTATTATCGCCACACAATTTACCCTTAAGGTAAAATTGGATAAGATATATGGTTCTCAGTGGAAGTATCATAAAAGCTGAAAGATAATATCAATGGTTGAGAAGGAGGCAACAACTAGGGTTGAATTTTTTCTTTTATTGTGTAACAGCTACAATATTCAGTTTTATCATTCTATTAGGCACTACCATTACATTGAATTATTTAATCAACAGAATATGGCAATTTTAATTCATTCTAATTTAAAATCTCTTACATCAATGAACACATCAATACTGGAATCATTTCATCAAAATACTATTTTATAATATTTTCTCCTATCAAGATTGATAGTATTATATAACATGTCATCTCAAATGAATAGGAAGTAGGAGATTATTACTTCTACTTTATTATTATTACCATCGTGTCTGTCATCAGCATAAAACATAATGTTCCCAGTAAGTATTTGTAGAAGGAAATAAACAAGAGAATGAAATAAAGTGAAAAATGGAGTATATGAAAGGTTTATGATCTATTCCTGCTCTCAAAATATATCAAGTGCAGCAACGGAGAAGCACACATCGAAAAGTCAGTAATAGATGCACAACTCTATCTGGTTTGCCAGTGCAAAAACTCTATTCTGAATGGATTGACAGTCTGCCATTGAAGAAATCAATGGGGCAAGAGTATACAGAGCTCAGGCCTTTTCAGGAGTCGTAAATCCCTCCCTCAATCTTTTTTGCCTCTTGAGAAATAAGCCAGCCTCCAAAGTACTAACCCCATCTGGCAAAAGAAACACTGGCAAGAGTGTACATGTCCTGATCTCAACACATGAATATCATACATTTGTTGGAGACCAAATTATTATATTTTATTTCTTACTTGCTATTGTCAATTTTAATACAACAGCAAAGAAAATTCCAGGCCAAACATATTAGAAATGCTCACTCTTACAGAATGAAGAAAAAAATTCATGCAAAGAAAGTTATGTATGTTTTTATTTTCCTCCCCCCATTATGTGTTCCGTTACCCTAATCAAACCAAAATAAAAAAGAACAAAAAAGGTGATTATTTTAAGAACAGATTGTCCTTGGTCAGAATAGTATTAATCATTTAGGGATTATTTCATTACAAAATTAGTAACATTGTTAGGTTTACTTTTCTTGAATAATTTAACTTAAGATGTAAGCTAATAAAGAAAGAATACAAGCTCATTAGGTCTGTGCCAGTGCAGATGTGATACGCTGAGTCTAGTTTTCAGTTCTTTAAACTCTCACAGTGACTTTAGAATGGGAACAGCCATACTCCCTTCTATTGAAATAATTTGAGAAATCATAAATTTTATAAGTACCTAACTGTTGATTGTGTGAGGATCTTCGTGAGAGTAAGAAGCAATAGGAAGCACAAAAGAAAATCAGAACTGATTCTACATGTCAGTAACATGATAATGAATTCCTGGGAAGAGAAGCTCCTTCCTGCACTTCTCCCATCGTTTACACAGGGGTCCTGCGGATCATCCTGGAGTACAGCATTCAAATTTAGAAAATGAGCTTTTGATTTCACAATGACATAGAATGAATCACATCCTCGATCCATGTCCTTTTTATTGGGTCACAACTGCAAAATGGGTTTTGGCTAACATTTCCTCCCCTTTTTAATATGTGGGATGAAGGGGTAATACAATAGGCATTCAACACTTTCCTGCCCCATAAAGAAATGGAGAAGGAAGCAGGCAAGTACAGATAGGGCCAGAAACTTCCTGAAGGTCTGGGCTGGCATCACAAAAGATAAGACTTAGTTTGAGGAGCCTGTACCACTGAAAGCACGATTGCTCTCCATTCATAAAATAATAATGCCAACTGAAGCACCATTAGACTGACCTGAATGAACTTAAAAACAAATGCTGGTCTTATATTTTGCAGATGAGCAAATTAAAATATTCTTTATAAGAAAGCAGAACTGAGGCTCATATCCTGTTATAATGTAAACATGGCTAAAAGGGAAAAGGCCTCTAATATAAGTCACCAGAAAATGTTCCCTGTAAGAAACTTAAAATATTAAAAAAGGATTTTAGCCATTATACTATAAACAGCGAACTCACCAGAGATAAATGATCATTCCTCAGGGCACTTATATTTAATTTTCTTTTTATAAACTTTATTGAGGAGACAGTTTTAAACAAATTTATTTTATTTATTGTATTTTATTTTTCCCAATTTAAAACTGAAGCATGTGATTTAATTTAGAGATTAATAATAAGCATAGTAACCAATATACATTTTAGGTATACAAAAGCATTTTAAGTAATAGCCCTCATCACTATTTCTTGCATTTATATAATCTCTATTCAAATATATGCACAGCAAAGAATCCAACATTTTTTGATGTAGCAGGAATAACAGTGAAGGGTTTTTTTCCTTTTCCTTTTGTTTTCTGTGTTACTTTTTAATTGTTAAATTTCTGGGGTGACATTGGTTGGTATAAATTACATAGGTTCCAATTCTACAATATATTACATGATCTACATATTGCATTGTGTGCTCACCACCTAGAGTCAGCTTTTTTCCCATCACCATATATTTGATGTCCAGCTCCCTCCTCCCCTACCTCTCTCCCCTTTACCCTTAGGTAACCACTAAACTATTGACTGTCTCCATAAGTTTTTGTTTCAAATAAATTATTTTAAAAAGTGCAAATAGCCAGCTGAGTTTTCTTTAGAGAACCAAGAGAAGGTAAGGTTATTTTCTGGCACTCAAAAACTTCATTAGCAATTTTAGTAATAGGTAAACGGTGTATGAGATTATCCAGCTATTGTTTTGTGTACGGAGACTTCTGTGAACTGCAGGAGTGCAAAGAAATCCTGTAAAAGAGCTATTTTTGAAGCATATGTTTTAACATGTATATTGTGGGACACCAGCCATGCCAGATGAAAAACACAAATTGTTCCCAACAAGTTGGTGTGCTGAATTTTGGACATGGCTTGGGAACTTTTGGTCACTGACTCTAATTAGAGTAAAAACTTGGCGCGTTGGGAAAGCACAGGAATTAATACACAGCTTTCTCAGGAGGAAGCTGCTCATGCAGCGGTTGGATCAGCCATTCTTTGGTACTCAGCACACCTCTTGGACACTAACTCTGAGGGGGCAGGTCATTCTTCGTATGGATGTTACTCAGACACGAAGTCTTTTGTATTCCTGACACCTGGGAAGGTGAGAGAATGAAAATGGCAGTTCTTTCATCATCTTTCATTATTTGACAATTCAAGACGTGAGGAACTTCTGCCTCCAGTTAGGATGGAGAAGATGTCAATGACTACTCTCAGAGAAACAAGAAAAACCTGGACAAAATAATTACCATTCTTGTCTAGGGGAAGTCCAGTGTAGGCAGAGAAGCTTGGATGGAACCTAGAGAGATGCAAGCACCTGTATATGAGCAAAGGGCTGTGGCAACATTCATTTCTGGGGCGAGTGTCTGGTCTAAGTATAAGCCTCCCATTTTGGAGGAGAAATATGTCAAATATTATATAAAAATGTAGGCTTATAGGACAAAATGGAATGTAGACAAGATCTAAACACAAAAGCAAATCACTTGGTCTGATAATTCTCCTCTGATCTCCAAATTTGCCAATGAAGAGGGGCTGGTTAACAAAGAGAAATCACATACCATATTCCCAGACATTCTTAGGGTGCTTATATTCTGAGACACTATCCTAGCTAAGTTCAAACATAAACCAAAAATACGGGAAAAATAAAGAGCAACCCATGCCCAGATCAAATACTGACAGTTTTTTTAAAAGGAGGATAGGCACAGGTTGGGGTGTACTAATCCCAGATAAATCCAATTTAATTAGAAATTCAGTTTAGCACCAGCTCAACTTAATTTTGAGAAAAATCTGATGAGTCCGTTAATCAAATACACAATATAATACTTCCAGAGCAAAATAAATTCCAAATGTTTCTATTTCAGATTCTACTGTTCTTTTTTATAATATCTCTAGAATACTATAAAAACTATTAGATATGCAAAGAAGGGGGGAGGGGAAACGATAATAATGAAGTGAGAACACAGTTTAAGTAAACCTACATATGATTTAGTCATTAGAGTTAATAGCTTAAAATTTTAAACCCACTATTATACCCATGTTAAGGAATTTAAGGAAAAGGTAAACATAATGATTGAAGAGGTGAGTTTTTCAAGAAAAACATGGAAACTCTAAAAAGAAAACAAATGATTCTAAAATAAAAAAAATACATCATCTGAAATCACTTTACTGGATGGACCAAATAAAATATCTTTCACTAAATAAGAAAGAATCATTGAACTTGAATACAGGTTAATAGAAATTATCTATCCTGAAGGAGGACAAAATAAAGCATCAATAATCTGTGAGATAATAACAAGTGGTCTTACATAAATGTAATGAGATTCACAGAAAGAGAGATTCTCAGAGAGCAACAACAGGATGGAAGAAATAACACAGCAAAAGATTTCAAATTTTATTAAAAAAAAAAAAAAGTCATCCCACAAATCAAATAAGTTCAACAAGCTCTCTGCAAAGTAAATACAAAGAAAATCATACTTAGTCACACCATAGTTAAGTTTCTAAAAGCTAAAGATAAATAAGAAATCTTAAAATCAGAGGAAAAAAGACAAATAACATACAGAAGAGCACCAATAAGAATGAGGGCTGAATTTTCAACAGAAACAATGCAAGAAGACAATAGAATACCGGTAACATAACGAAGTGCTGGGAAAAAAGTCATACCAGTCAGTATTCCATATTCACCAAAAATATCCTTTAAAAATACAGGTGAAATAAAGACAACTTTATATAATCAAAAATTGAGAGAATTATCCAGCAGAACTGAGCCATAAGAAATGTTGAAGACCCCTGGCTCGAGTAGGCATGTCTCCCATGTGGGAGGCTCTCAGCCCAGTTGCTGCCCTGCATGGCCTCCGCTCACCTGTGTGCATTGAGACCATGTCGAAAACTGATGACGTGCAACTATGGAGACTGCTCTGGGCCCTCCCCCTTCTCTCTGTCTCTCTTTGTCTCTGTCTCTATCTGTCTCTGTCAAAAACAATAAAATAAATCTTAAAAAAAAAAGAAATGTTAAAGAAAGTAGGGAGGGGGCATCAAATACATGATGATGGAAAGAGAATTGACTCTCAGTGGTGAGCACATAATGCAATGCATAGACAATGTAATGTGGAGAATTGTACACCTCAAAACTATTAAGTTTTAGCAACCAATGTCATCCCAATAATTTTAACAATTAAAAAAAAAATTCTTCAGTCTGAAGGAAAATGATACCAGATGAAAAAAATCAGATCTATGGAATTTAGATCCAAATAAAGTAAAAATAGTAGTAACATATGTAGAATTAAACACTTGAAAACCACAGGGATAAACAGCAGGTCAACAACAGTAGACTGCTCACTGGTTTTTAAGTAACATGTGAGGTAGCGTAATATATATTCAAGGTAGACTGTGATAAATTAGGGCTGAAAATTGTACTCCTTTAGCTTCTTTGTCCAAGATGGTACCTACTAGCCACACGGGTCTATTTGAATTAATCAAAATTAAGTAAAACTTAAAATCCAGTTTTTCCATAGCACTAGTCACATTTCACATACTTAATAACCATATGTGACTCATGGTTACTGTGTTAGAGATTACAGAAATACAGCCTCTAGAAGGATCTCTAAATTCCCCTTGTCTTTATGACCTAATGAAAAGAAATAAAGAAGTATGCACTTGGGGTTCAAGTTAGGGAAAACACTTCCCTTCTCTGGTCCTCAGGACAGTCTTGGACTAGATAATCTTTAGTGCCCCCTCTGGTTCTAAAATATTAGCACTCAATGATTCTAAAATCTTTACGCCTCTTTTTCTCTATTGAGCATTTAAATAAAGTAGAGCGCAGAGTCAAATGAGGCCCACAGATATATTCTCATCCCTTGCCTCCCAGCAGTGTCACAAACAAACAAACAAACAAACAAACTCAAATTTAAATGCTTTCAAGCAGGTTATACACTCTCCAGTTTGCCCAGGTCCAAAACACTGGACTGCTTCACATAATAGCCAGCTTGGCCTCTGAGGACATTTGCATTTACTATGTAGTATAAAATATTCACAAGCACGTTGATGATGACATTATTACAGGAAGTTATACATTCATAAAAACTGAAGGTAAACTCATGCATTCTTAGAAATACAGCAAAAGAGTGCCTGGGGTCCAAGTTTCTTTCTTTTTTAAAGCAATTATGATTTAACACTACCTCCTTAGCAGGTGAGAGTACATATTCTATTTAGCTTTAAGATGATCAAATCTATTATTAAACAATTAAAAAAACCCAAAACATCAGCACTACTTTCATCAAAGTCATAGTAGCAGAACCTCCCTTAGTTACCTGGTTTGCTGCAGATAATTAACAAACACTATTCCCAGAGCCCTGAGACATCAGTCAGTGAAGCAGTGCTATCAATAATGATGCTCTGGAAAGAGCAGGTACTATGTAAATTGAGGTTGTTAAACAAAAGGAACCATGTTAATTACTGCTCCATTCAAAAATGAGAATGAATCTGTTCTCTTCTATTAAACAAGACCAGAGCCCCAGGAAAGACACCCATTTTTGCAATTCAGTAAACAATGTAAAAGCCAGAAAATGAAAACCTGAATGGGCAAAACTGTCAAAACACATCCCAAAGGCTCACTTGTGGAATTTACCAAATGCGTATTTACTTAACAGACAGGGGAAGATAGATGTGCACAGCATCATCCAGTCCTCTGGGTGGAATGAATTACTCCTAAAACAAAACAAAACAAAAAGAGCCATAGACTACTGACAAGTGACTAGAAAGTAATTAGAAAGCCATTTTAGAAATCATGGGAAGAGTTCATCACTATCTACACCCTTTGTGAACTGCACACATTGCTATTACTGAATGTATAACATTCTAATTATCTCCTTATTCAGAAGTCATTGTTGGGTGGATGGGTGGACCACAGAACTTATGTGGCTAGCAAATGTTTTGTTTTCACGAAACATGATTTTAAGCATTTCTGAACTGGTTGGCAATAACAACAAAAAATTTAAAACAGGAGATTGCACCTGATAAATACAGGCTGGAACTGTGTTCCCATTACCCTCTTTACAAGAGCCATGAACTATGGAGTTGGCTACCTCCTCAAGCGACCTGTTTCACTCATTGACGTCCCTGCTTTGCTGCTGCAGGATCTGAGTTTGTAACTCCTTGCTTATATGTTCTTCCTTCTCCATCAGATTATAAACTTACTTTTTTTCTTTTTAAGATTTATTTATTTTATTGTCCTTGACAGAGAGAGAGAGAGAGAGAGAGAGAGAGAGAGAGAGAGAGAGAGAGAGAGAGACAGATACAGAGAGAGAGAACCAAACTGGGGGAACTCCCCAGTCCAGCATATGGGTCTGCACGGGCTGGGGCTGGGATTCGATCCCTAGATCGAAGCAAAGTGAGCGCTCAACCCACCGAGCCATCCCGGCTTCCCCCTTATAAACTATTTTAAAGAGGATGCCATTTCTTATTCCTCTTAGTACATGCAGCATTTTATAGGCAATGCCTGAAATATGCAGGTACTCGGGACATTTATGTTGTAGGAAACCCTGAGCTTGAAAATATGGTGTTCTTCTACAAATTTATAATAATAGAAGTACAAAATTTTAGAAGAAATATGAGCCTTAAGAGTAGTTGCACAGATGAGCAAATGAGGATGCAGGGATTCTGAGCTGTTCGTATACATGGCCTGTCATCTGACTCCTAAGTCAGTGATCTACGCAGTAAAAATAAATACATCTAAAAGCGTTCTGTCCAAAATGCATCGCAACATGGGTGACAAAGTTCTGTAAGCCTTCAGTACACATTTAAAACATCAGTGCCCAAGAAAGGCCCATGGAATAACTTGAGCAAGAGTTGGGCAGGTGACACTGCACATTTTCTGACCATTCCCATCATGGCACTCCACAGAGAAATGTGCTCTGATTTTATGAGCCTGGCTGAACATTCTCTTTTTTGCAAATTACACAAAAAATATCCAAGTGTTATATTCTTATCCAGGCCCTTTGACTTCAGTATGCTTTTGTTCTTTAAAAAAACATGGGGCCAATTCTCACATAAAACTGTAAAATCCCCATTCCACTGATTCCTTTCTCCACTTTCTATTTACCATAGCAAGTAAATTTGTTATTCTTTTTTCTTTTGATTAAAAAAATATATTTCAATTACAGTTGACATAGAGTATTATATTAATTTCAGGTATACAACCTAGTGATTAGACATTTATATACCTTATGAAGTAAGAATTTGTTATTCTTAACAAATCAGTCGGGAAGATGGAAAATTTAATATATTAGAGTTGATCATGGTTGCTGTGAAAAGCAGGTATTCAGGTGACATTCCAACTTGGTCTCCCCTCATCCCCCCCCCGCCCCCCCATTTATCGTATAAAATATATTTACTTGGCTTCAGACGCAAGTTCAGAACCTAATACAAGATCACTTCACTCAGTGTTTTGGAATAGGAACAGGGGCAAGTAAAACCACAGAAACTTAATCGTCATATGTGAATACAACATAATACTAAAATTACTGGCCGTGGCATTCATTTTTTTTATATTTCATTTCCTTTTCTGGTCTTAATTCTATTCTTAACTTTAACTGAAACTAGAAGGGAAAGATGGCCTATAGGACAGATTCACTTCTCTCCTTTTGATTCAGGTATGTGGCAACAGATGCATGTCAAGGTATAAAGACATACGGGATAGACATACACAGATTGTGCGTTTTCAGATCTAAATACTAAAAGTTATTAAAATCCTAGTACCGTAAGTGTGAAGTAACATCTCATTGTGGTTTTGATTAGCATTTCCCTAATGACTAATGATGTTGAGCATCTTTTCATGTGCTTATTGGTCATTTGTATATCTCCTTTGGAGAAATGTCTATTCAAGTACTGTCCATTTTTAAACTGGCTGTCTTTGTTGTGGAGTTGTAAGCATTCTTTATATATTCTAGATCAAGCTTGCCAAACCTGTAGCCTGTGGGCTGCTTGCAGCTTAGGATGGCTTTGAATGCAGACCAACACAAATTTGTCAATTTTTAAAAATACTATGAGATCTTTTTTGCAAAATTTTTAAACTCACCACCTATTCTTAGTGTTAGTATATTTTATGAGTGACCCAAGAAAGTTCTTCTGATATGGCCCAGGGAAGCCAAATGTTTGGACACCTCTGTTCTAGATACAAGACCCTTATCAGATGTGATGTGTAAATATGGCCTCTCATTCTGTAGATTGTCTTTTCACTCTCTTGATTGTGTCTTTTGATGTGCAAAAGTTTTAAACTTTAATGAAGTCCAATTTACCTGTTTTTTCTTGTGTTACTTGTGCTTCTGGGAGTCATATCTAAAAAGCCATTGCCAAAGCCAGGCTATGAAGATTTATCCTTATGTTTTCTTTTAAGCGTTTTATAGTTTTACCGGTAGTTCTTGTACTTACGGTAGGTCTTTGATCCAGTTTGATTTAATTTTTGTTTATGGAGGCCACAGAACTACTACTGATTCATATAATATATTTACAGTGCATCTGGAAGAAGTTACCTTTTTTTACACAATTGATGTATATTTTTTAAAACTTTATCTATACCCTAACTCAAGGCCTGGACCAACCAATGTTTTCATTGACTTATAAATTAAAATGTTATGTTTAATGCAGTATTTTTTTCATTTTCTTGACCTTTCTCAGCACACTGAAAGCAGACACCAAGGTTAAACCAAAAGGAGGAAGCATGGATATATGGGCATACCTTGTTTTATACTTCTTTTTATTGCGCTTCGCAAATAGTGCATTTTCTTTTTAAACTGAAAGTTTGTGGCAACCCTGCGTTGAGCAAATCTATTGGTGCCATTTTTTCAATGGGTTCAGATGATGCTTATCATGTTTAGCAATAAAGTAGTTTTTAATTAAGGTATGTATATTGTTTTTTTAGACATAATGCTATTGAATACCTCACAGACTACAGTTTAGTGTAAACATAGATTTGGCACTAGGAAGCCAAAACATTTGTGTGACTAGCTTTTTTGAGATGGTCTGGAATTGAACGTGAAATATCTCCATGTTGTGCCTGTATTAAATAAATAAAAAAAAGAAAGTTCTTGAGTCTGAAGAAACATAGGAATGGGCAGAGAACAAGCCTTGAACACTATTGCTGCTGAGTCTGAGTATTACGAAACACAAAGTTGGGAAAGCTGGGATGGCTCAGCGGGTTAAGCACTCTCTTTGAAGCCCCGGGAACTGAGGATTGAATCCTGGGCCTGGCCCATGCGGACCCACATGCTGAACTGGGGAGTGCCCCCAGTTCAGTTCTTGCCGGGACCTATGTGGGAGGCTCCCGGCCCAGTTCCTGCCTTGTGCAGCCCTGTGCCCACCTGTGGAGTGAAACTATATGGAAAACTAATGTCAACTATGGAGACTGCTCTGGGCCCTCCCCCTTCTCTCTGTATCTCTCTGTCTCTGTTTCTCTCTGTCAAAAATCAATAAAATAAATCTTAAAAAAAAAAAGAAACACAAAGTTTTGACCTATAGAATGATCAACATTCAAGAAATATCTGGCAGAAAATCATGTTGGAAATTTAGAGGGGAAGATGGAGAAAGTGAGAAAGCTAATATTAAAGGTGGCTTAGAAATGACAGAAATTAACATTTGGAAATAAAAATTCAGACAAAATAAGTCTGTTTCTTTAATTGTCCAATAAAAGGTGATTTTTGCTATCTAGTCCTGAGAGCAAAGTCCACACATACATGCTGTATATGCTGCCACTCTGTAGTCTCACACACTCCGCAGATATTATTAATCAATCATGTTGCCTCCGAACATGGCTTGCTTGCAGCTACCCTTCTCCCCACAACGCTCCAGGCAATCAGCTCCAATTGATCAGAGTTGGCACAGGGGATAGGACCTATTTGCTCTCTTGGATCTATAGCACTGGGGTCTTTTTTCAATTGACAACAGAGAATAAATACCCACTTGTCAGCTCCCCTTCTTGAATTCCCTGCCATTTACTTCCTTCCAAAGCCAGAAATTTGAACAGGACAGTCAATGAAAAAGGTGCTCATCTGGTAGTGGGCTTCTTTGTTTCTGGACCAGACACATCTGTAGAACTTTTAATAAACACAGTTGTGTAGACCTCATTCTAGGCTGACTAAATGAGGATCCCTGGAAGTGGGGTTCTCACATGTATTTTCTTAAAAGAATTTCCGGAAGTCATGTTAAACTCTTCATTAGGGCCTGCTGGCCTTCAATCCTCAACATTCTCTAGTACTACATATCTGGCTCTAGTGTGGAACTTTACCCCTTTATCTCTGGATCTTTGTTACTCAAAAGATTTACTTTAAAAAATCACAAAACAAGGAATATTTCTATACTGTTTCAGTCAAGTTGATTTCAAAAATTGGATTCATCACATTTCTTAGTTTGTCTAATTTAAAGACTACCACCATCACCACATTTCCTCCCCTTCCTGATTAAAATTTTTTTTTGACAGTACAGGATTTAATTTTGCACTGTTGAACAATGTAAGCTATATAATCTACAATATTTTCTTCTTTGCCTGAAGCTCTGGGGGAGTTTAATCCTTAATAAAACATTGCTCTAGGATTTCTTCATATAGCAATTACCCACCTCAACCCAAGCCCACTCAAATCTTCCCTTTACTGCTTGGCTTCTTTCCTCCGTCTTGGGTTAATTTTTCTGCTCTTGATATACCTACCTGACCTTTGATTGTAAGACACTTGTTTTTGTTGCATGTCTAAAAAGGTCCCACTGATGCTGATGCTGCTGGTTCCCTGGGACTACGCTTTGAGAACCACTGGTACAGGAGTCTGCAAACTAGGGGCCTTAAGCCAATCTAGCCTGGGATCTGTTTTTGTAAATAAAGTTTAATTGAAACACATACAAATAAGCCAGAGTAATCAACAGAAAACTCTAAAATCTAAGGGGGAGAACTTATACCACCATATCAGGAAGCAGACAAAAAGATGAAGATGTTTTATTCCTGAATAACTCTAAAGCAGGAGGGCCCTGCATTTTAGACAGTGACATTTTTAGAGGTAGAAATTAATGAAACTTAAGAAATTAATGAAACTTGACCAAATGGAGAAAAGCATTACAAATAAGAAATGGATGATTTTATGGTATATTCTGGCAGAATTTTAAGGTCAAGTGGCCTTATTATGTCTATATTTGAGATGTGTGGCTGATGGAAGATCCAAATTGTACCTAAATTATTATCTTCCTAAACAAATAAAAGATTTGAAGAAGGTAAAGTTTCCCTGATACTTATGCTATCCTTCAGAAATTAAAGAAAAGGCTAAATAAATATGGATTTTGATAATCTTGCTCATCATACGGCATTTGCTGGTCAATGTCATATGCAGGACAGTGAATAATTATTCAATTTTGTAAAATATTGGTTTGGCCTTAGAAGGATCGTACATAACCAAATATGCACTTAGAGAGTACTTTTAGTAAAACGCCTTTAAATAAAGTTTATTATTGTTTGCCTTTCTTAGCAAACATTATAACATTGGGAGTTCTTAAAATACAGAATAAAACAAAGCTACTATTGTTTCCAAATAGAATAGAGAATTTATTAGGCTTCATCGACAGGCTGTACATTGAACTTATCAGCATAATGTTAAGAAGAATTTTTAATTACATTTCAACAGGTTCTATTAGGGAACCACTAAAATTGAGTCTTTTACCAAACTTCTGTGTAAGCATATTAACCAGCTGAGATGGGACTTTTTTGAGGGAAAAAAGTATGTAGGCGTAAACTCTTGGTGATGAAAAAAATGACTTCATCCATTCAATATATATCCAACAAAAGTTTATTGCTTATAGACTGTGTGTAAAATACTGCAATGAATATTTCCCCCAGGGAAGGGTTTTTATTTTGGGCTATTTATTGACTGCTTCATTGTATGCCAGACACTGTGCTAAGTGCTTGACAGATATTGCATTTATCTTCACAATCACTTTATAAAGTAGATTATTATTAACCCCTTCTAAAGGGAAGGAATCTGAGGCTCAGAGATGTTAAACAACTTGCCCAAGGTTGGCCAGTATTCAAAACCCACGTCTGAGTGATCCCCAAGCTGATGGTTACGGCCACTGGCACACACTGTGTTTTCACCATCCCATAAATAACCAACATCACAGGCATTCTGGCCTAGTAATTTGGAGCAACACTTTGGTCAAACACATAACAAAAAAGGAAGCTAGACATTTTATGACCCTTTGAATGTCATAAATCCAATACAAAGACGAGAATATTAAAAATGACTCCTACTTGAAAGAACAAAAAAGCGAGATGAGTTTTTGAAGCCCCAAGAGCCTCCCACAGGAAGGTCTACTGCCCAGCCCCAGCTGGCCTGATTGCTCCACTCTTCTTTCTGCCTTCAATTTTAGAGGTCTCAACCCCTTCCAGGGTTGTGTGCCCTTTGGTTTCTGTGAGACGCGCAGTGACAGCACACTCACGGGGACCACTGAGTGCTGATGTGAAGACCACTGATTTCTGAGGACGGAATCGCCTCTGGTCTGTTCCCACTGGTCTATGCAGGCCCGTCTGCCTGCACAGCCTTGTGAATATCTTCAGGGCATCACTTATGAAGGTGGCAGACATTGAGTTCATGGAGGACTTATCTACACTGAAGTCTGGATATTGTTCTAAGTTAGGGTGACCAGACGTCCTGCTTTTGGCGGGACAGTCCCGATTTTTAACAATTTGTCCCGCATCCCGCGGCGTTTTAAAAAAGTCCCGATTTTTGGAAAGAATGCACGACAAGCTAGGGAATGGAGGGAGATAGACCACATTTTTAATCAAGAACCCCCTCCCCCCAGGTCAATGGTGTCCCGCTTTACCAATGTTAAAATCTGGTCACCTTATTCTAAGTAAGCTTTGAACTGGCTCAACCACATGCCCAAGCCCCTTCATATCATTTTTGAATCACAGAATCCATGGGGTTTCTTTTTCCCACGTGAAGTAAAGAAATCCCCATCACTATAGAGTTCTCAGCATCCTCCTACACTACACTGTAAACATCCAGTTAGGAGTCATGACAACTTTTAAGTGCTCAGAAATTGGAGGACTGAGCTTCTTTACCATTCCAGGATGAGGCCAGTGTTCTAAGGAGGGTTCAGGAAATAAATACCTTACTGACACCGGTTTTCCTCCGAACAAGCAGTAACAGATAAAGTGAATGTTGCCAACTTCCTGTTTCAACGTTTTATTCTTGGAAAGTCCATCCTTGGAAATGAGAAGTTTGTAGTTCATATTTTTCCTTGATATACTGAAAATATAGTCTCAAACAACTTTAAAACTAGTATTATTACTATTTCTAATAGGGACATTAGTTTCATCAAAAAGGGACTAGCATCATCACCTACTATAGGGGTTATTCCATTCAGAAAGATGATGCCAATAGCTTTGTATTCAAATTAGACATCAAGATAGTACAAACTATTTTGTCACAATTGTAATTTCTTCTGAAGACTATCTGATAAGCCAGTTAAGCATAAAAAGAAACACAGAAGACAGCGCTACTCCCTTATGTCGACTTTCTATAGCTAAGGAGGACAGCACCCCACCTACATCTGAGCACAACACATCAGCTGGCCTTGAATACTGCTTTAGCTGCAGAGCAGTACTTAAAATTACATTCAATATGAACAGAAGAAACAAGTGCATCAAATCAAAGAAGCGATTTATAAAATAAGGACTGAACAAAAAATATTTTTAACCTACCAAAGCAGTTAGTCACATACACAAAGTGAGAGTATGAATCATAGGTTAGAAGTCAAGCTTAGTGAAAACATAAAAAAACATCTTCTACATATTTAATATAAGTCAAACTTCAGGCAATAGTAAGAGCTACTTTTAATTTTTGAACTCTTCACTGGAAGGACATACTTAATGTGAAAGCAGACAGCTTCTCCTTCTGTAGCCACATTTGAATTTACAAAAACAATTATTTTTTTTAATTGTTAAATTTATTGGGGTGACACTGGTTGGCAAAAATTACATAGGTTCCAGGTGTACAATTCTATATTACATTGTCTATGCATTGCTTTATGTGCTCACCACTCCGTTTTCTTTCCATCACCATATATTTGATGCCCTCTCTTTACTCCTCCAACCCCCCCTACTCTCCCACCCACCTTCCCCTTTACCCTCATAACCAATAAACTATTGAAAATATTCTTGAAGGATTATAAGTAGCATCCAAAACCTTTGTGATCAGAGACCATGTCTTGTGTTCTGTATCTGCCCCACTGTGCCCAGTATGTTGCAGAGCCCGTAGTAGGCACTAAATAAATATTACATGTGACACGATGTAATAAGCCACACTTCAAATTATTGGCACTGATTCAGTGTCGAGGACTCATACACCTTGAGAACCCAGATGATGCCAAAACATAAGAAAACTTCCTTTTACCATACCAACCAAAAGCTCGGGGAGGCTGGTGAACAGCTCAGCAACCTAGAAGCTGGCTGTGCAGAGCACTCTTTGAATACGAATTAGCAGTGGGTAATGGCAGCATATTTATGAGGTCTCTTGCCAGGTCCTTCCCTCCTGTGAATGCTGTATAATTCATTGCGCGCGCCCTGACCCCAGTGCGCTCCTGTTCTGACAAATCATACTTGATTAAGACAAATCTTTATTAGTTAGCTAGTCAACTTCCCCATTTATCACTGGCAAAACCCATTCTCCTCTTCAGGTTGCAGGAAAAGTGACTGAAACCTTAAAAACACACACATATAGCCAAACATCTAAATCAGATAAAATATTTGTTGTGCACAGCAAGTAAAAACAGATCTCTCGAAGTCTTAGCAGATGATTAAACAAATTACTTAATAAGCATATATGATACCCACCAACAAACTCAAACCCACTACACCTTTCACCCAGGCTAAGGAATTGTTAATTATGGATTTTTATTCCTATTGAATTCCTGTTTGAAAACAAAATACCATATTAAAAAAACAAAACAAAACAAAAACTATCACAAAATTGGAGGCTCAAATTATTTCTTTGAAATAAAAACAAAAAAAACTGCTGAGAAGAGACAATGTTTAAGTTACCTTACCATAAGAATAACAATGGCAAGCCTTTTAAAAAGTGAGATAGAATAAGGCAGAATGAATTCAAAACTATTCTTGATTCTTCAGTATTATAGGAACATGCAATTCTATTGTAACTGCCTGCAGTGTTTCTGTGAACTTCAATGTTAGTTTACCTAAAGATGACTGAATATAATTAGAGTGGACGATGCTCATTTTAGAGACTGGTATCAGAACTGTTCTCAGAAACCTGGGGAT
>PVKE010007809.1:0-49526 GCA_004027555.1 Craseonycteris thonglongyai
CCACATGTCTAGTGAAAACAGTCTGTTGAGTAGTTAAACTTCATTTTAGTTGATTTATTTTTTTCTTTCTTACTTCAGATTTAAGTGGATAATTCGTATCAAAAGTGGTATGACTTGTCTGAAAGTGACGTTCAACATTATGTTTTTTCGGCACTGCAATACTACTGCCACACAACAGGCAAACGCATTTACCTTTTAAGTTAATGAAACGATATGATTCCTCCCAGTCTGTGTTAAAATTAGAGGTTCGGTTTCTCTTATTTGGTCCACTCATTTTAGGACTAAAAAAATAAAAATAGTTCTAGAACTACAATATCATATAAAATTGCCACCATAATAATAGATTACCTACCTCGCTTTTAGTTCATTTAAAATCGAATATATCAAAACACTGTGATCCTAGCTAACTGTCACGACCCGATCAGTCCAGCAACCGCAATCAAAATGGCGACGTCGCGTCTCCCGGTTGGGGGGAGGAGAGTTTAAAGAGCGCAGCGGCTAAACAAGACGCGACATGTACACAGGCGAAAGCTAGGGAAAAACTTATACATACGATATCGCAAACATACCAACGAATATAATAAACCTGTGTAGATACTCAAACAATATTTTAAAATTCTAACAAATGTATAAAAATAAATTATAGTTTTACTTAGTGTTTATGAAAAACTTCTGATGCCGTCAAATAGTGGCAGGCGCACACAAATCGGGCTGCGGGCGCCATGGCGCCCACGGGCATGGGGTTGGGAATCCCTGCCTTAAGGAAATGGGACCCTGGATGAGCACCTATTAATGATGGACATGGAAGTTCTAGGCTGATAGGGGAGTCGGTGCTCTGGTAGTAGGCAGAACATGGAGGCATCTGATGAGACAACACAAAAGAGAAAGGGAAACTCTGAAAATGAGATTTAAGAGACTGAAAGCCAAATTCTGCCAGTGTTGGCCTCAACCTATGATACCATTTTAAGGACAAGTACTGCATTCAATTTATTTTTATTTCTCTCTCTCTTCCTCTCTCTCTTCTCTCCTCCCACCCCCCTAACTTCCTCAACTAAAAATAAGATATAGGGGAAGCCAGGATGGCTCAGCAGGTTAAGCACTCACTTTGCAATTCCAAGGACCAAGGATCGAATCCAGTCCCCAGACCTTGCAGACCCATATACTGAACTTGGGTGTGCTTCCTATGTGGGAGGCCCCCAGTTTGGTTCTCGCCAGGGTGGGTGGCTCAAGGGGCTGCGCCTCCCATGCGGAAGGCCCCCAGCCTAGTTCCCACCCTGCACAGCCCCCACCCACCTGTGTAGAATGAAACCATGTTGAAAACTGATGCCGTACAACTATGGAGACTGAACTGGACCCTCACCCTTCTCCCTATCTTTCTCTATCTCTGTCAAAAACAATAAAGTAAATCTTAAAAAAAATAAGATATAGAAATTATGGTTCCATGGGAGCTATTTTGATGGGACAAAATGATTGGCAAAAAGCTTTGAAAATGAAGCTGTTACTTATCTGGAACTGTCTCTTTAGGAGTTTTTAATGAGATTGGGTCTGACTTGCATCACAAACCTCCCTCCAATTCAATACGAAGCTGGGACACCCTCCTCTTGCTGGGAAGAAGAGGTAATGAAAGAAGGGGTAAGGGAGTCACTCCTCTTCAGAAGTAAAACCCAACAGCATCAGAGAATGACGTTTCAAGGAAATATTGGGACTTAATATTTCATTGTTGGGAGATAATACCTCATTGTAGAGAATTAATCTTTAATTACTTCCAATTATATACTAAATATTTCAAATAGGTAGAGTTAGCAAGAGCTTTAGATAGAATGAGGTAAAGATTACCATCTTCACAAAGCAATAGGAAGCAAGGACCTAACTGAGAATTTGAGATAGAAACTGTCCCTTGGTCCATTTCTCCCCCTTTAAAAAGAGTTCTCTATTCTGCTCCACTTTTTTTTTTTTTTTTTTAAGATTTATTTTATTGTTTGAGATAAGGTAAAAGAGAGAGAGAGAGACAGAGGGCAAGGGCCCAGAGCAGTCTCCATAGTTGTACATCATTTGTTTTCTGACATAGTTTCATTCCACACAAGTGGATGTGGGACTGCACGGGACAGAACCGAACTGGGGGCCTCCCTCATGGGAGGCAAGAACCTTTGCTGCCATCCTGGTGGTTACCAATTGCACCACAGTTCAGCATGTGGGTTTGCACGGGTTGGGGCCAAGATTCAATCCTCGGACTTCTCGGTTGCAAGGCAAGCACTCAACCTACTGCACAATCCTGGCATCCCCTATTCTGCTCCACTTTTAATTCTAGTGATTTTTAAAATGTTAATTTTGGAAAAATTAATACATGCATATAGTGAAAAATTTACACAGTACAAAATACTACAGAGTTAAAAATAATCTCATGCTTGACCCTCAGCACTCCTTCTTAAGACTATTTAATGCCATTGGATAATTGTATCTTTCCAGGTAGAGTCTATGTAGATATATGACGCATATGAGATGCCCCCTCACATGTAAGCTCATTGAAATTTTTTTCTGCTTTGCATTCGGCTTTATGCTCAGTGCCTAGAACAGAACCTGGCATTGATGCTCAATAAATATTCCTTGCATGAATATATTCCATCCCACTTTATTTTTAATGTATTAATACATATGGCTCTACTTTATTCTTTTTACTGGCTGCATAGTAATCCATAATATAAATATACCATGATTTATTTAATTGATTCCTATTGATGGATACTTAGGTAATTTCCAGTCTTTTATTACCAAAAAGTCTGCAATGAATGCATATAGCTCTGTATACACTCCTGGAAATGGAACTGCTGGGTCAGAGGACATGTGCATTTTAAATTTCATAGAAATTGCCAGAAAGGTAGAATGATTTACATCCCCAGCAATAATGCATGAGACTGCTGGTTTTTCCATATCTTTGCCAACTTTTATGTCTTTTTGCTTCTCTGATGGGTGATTTAATTTCCTTTTCTTTAATTATGAATAAAATCAACTATTCTCATAAATTTAAAGGTCATTTGTATTTTGTTGTTGTTGCTGTTATTGGGCTACTTGTTTATAAATTTGCCTGGTTTTATTATTGGTTCATAAGAATCTTCATATGTGTTGCAAATGTGTTCCCTATTTATCTGCTTTACCTAGTTTTTCAGATCTCATTTCTAGGAATTTAGATGACTGGATGAAGAAGTTGTGGTACCATGTCCACAATGGAATATTACTCAGTGATAAGAAAAGATGAAATACTGCCATTTCTGACAACATGAGTGAACCCTGAGATCATCATAAGCAGAATAAGTCAGACTGAAAAAAATCAAGAACCATATGACTTCACTTATAGGTGGAATATAAAACTGAAAGTAACAAAGACAAAAACTCATGGACACAGTCAATAGTTTTAGTAGTTACCTGAGGGGAAGGGGAGGGAAAGAGGGGGAGATCAACTATATGATGATGTAAAGAGAACCGACTGGGTAGTGAGCACATAATGCAATACATAGATGATGTGATGCAGAATTGTACACCTGGAACCTATGCAATTTTTACCAACTAATGTCACCCCAATACATTTAACAATTAATAAAAAACAAACAAACAAACAAAAAAACTATGATATTGAAAGAAGCAGTTCAGTTCTTCCACTTTTGAAAGTTTTCCTGAACTTGGGTAATAGTGACCAACAGCTATTTCAGATGTCCTTTTACAATGTTCCAGTGCTGTCCTTTTACTCTAAAATTTACTCACCTATTCCAGTGTCCTGAGTTTTATGAATTTGACTTTGGTGTTGCTTACTGAAGGTATGTGCTACAGACATTAAACATTATGCTAAAAATAAAAATGACTACAGTAGAGCTTATCAAATATACTTGATCATCATGAGTGTTGCCACCAAGTGAAAGAAAGTACTCTGGCCAGAGAGATCTGTATTCCAACAATGTCTTGTTTTCTCTATATGTAATAAGAGGGGACTGGGTTGGACTAGATACAGCTAAAGTTTATTGTACTTTATAGTTATGTAATTATTTCTTCTACTTTTTTATTTTAACATTTTTTTAGAGAGTCAAAATTTCTAATTATGGGAAAATATATGTAACATAGAATTTAACAGTATAACCATTTTAAGTGTACAGTTCAGTGGTGTTACGTATATTCACATTGTTGTACAACCAATCTCCAGAACTATTTCATCTTGCAAAACTGAAACTCTATACCCATTAAATAACAATTTTCTATTTCACCCTCTCCCCAGGTTCTGGAAACCACCCCCTTTCTGTCTCAAATGAATCTGGCTATTCTAGGTACCTCATATAAAGTGGAATCATATAGTATTTGTTTTCTGTGATTGGCTTATTTCACTTAGCATAAAGTATTCAAGGTTAATCCATGTTATAGCATGTGTCAGAATTTCCTTCCTTTTTAAGGTTCAATAATATTCCATTGTGTGTAAATACACTTTTTTTCTCCATCTGTCAACAGACATGAGTTATTTCCACTTTTTGGCTTTTGTGAATAATGCTGCTATGAACTTGGGTGTACAAATATCTCTTTGAGGCCCTGCTTTCAACTTTTTTGGACATATACCCAGAAATCTATGATTTATTTTAAAATATGTAGAGATAGCAATATTAAAACATCTTACCATAGCCTTCTTTTCCATATGCAAATGAAGGGGGTATAATCACTTTTCGCCTCTCTCCAGGGCACATATCCATCATAGCAATGTCTAGGCCTTTTATAACTTGCCCAACACCAAGAACAAACCATTTGGGATGGCCTTCATTTTGAGTCCGGCTATAATAAAGAACAAAACGTAGGTAAGCTGATTTCAAGAAAAATGAAATCAAACTTTAAAATACAGCTGGGCACTTTGTTTTATAAAAATTGGAGTCCTCTCTAACTATCTCTTTTCCCATACTAGCACTCATTCTGAACCCCCTGGTGGGGTGTTCAGCTCAAACTTAACTCCTAATAGCCTGGGAATGGTATGATTTGTCCAAAGCTAGTAATTAGGAGTCATCTCACTTTTTCTTTTTTTGTCATCTTTACAAAAACGATTCAACAGTTAACTTTTTATTGGGTCTCCTACCTAGCTGTATCACTTGTCCAAATAAGTCATTTAACCTTTCTGGATTTGTTCTAAACAATGATGGTACAGGTTTGGCCTCAAAAAGTCATTTGAAAGGTATTTAAAATTTGTACCTTTTCTTCTCATTAGACTTCTCTATTATCTTCTAAATGGAAAGAACTAACTTTTCCCAACCTCATCTTTATAGGGTAATAGAAGAGATGAAGATAAGATATTCTCTGAGTAATGAGCATCAATTAAATCAGAGTAGGCAGTGATATAATGAGGGGTCAGGTGAGAGGACACAGGTGGAAAGGGTCAGGAGGACACAGAAGTCACCATGGAAAGTTACTATTGTAGTATTAATAGTATTAACAGTTTAGTGATGCAGCTGGAAAGTGGCCAGCCTGCGAATTTGGCGCTTCTGAGGCCAGATAAAATCCCTTAAACTACCCCACATAATCCTCTGTTAAAGAGAATCCAACCCCCAGCAAATGAAAAGGGTGAACATTCTTACAGACAGTACCTTGACTTACTTCTCCAGATCCCAAGGGCAGTAGTGATGGTTAAGGGTGTGTGTGGACATATTTTATTTTTGATAATTTCTTGGGTCAACATTTTCAATAATTTAAAAAGTAATGTTCAGTTCAATAGGGAACCACCACATCTAATCTGATTTCCTCCATAGGAAATAAAAGGCTTAACTCTTACTGTTAAAAAAGCAAGAACCAACCAACCAATTAAATTTCTGCTTGGTGGAGGGAGATTTCGTGCATCAGCTGGACAGGGGAGCTGCCGTTCGCAGCATTTCCTACCTGCAGTAGAATTTTGAGCCATCTTTAGCCAGGTAGCCGTCGTAATGGGCATTTAACAGGTCTCCCTTCTTGCTTGTCTTAGAACAGTTTTCTGGACGATGCAAAACTTCTATTTTCACTTCCTCTGTGCGCTCTGCTTTTTGTCCTCGAGCAGTAAAAATGCCCCATACGTAAAAGAAAACAATCAATCTGAGTAAGAAATGCATGATTCCTGGAATCGGCCACAGATGCCCACTGAGTTCCCTCCGGCGTTATCACTGGCTCCGGGTGGCAGCCCAGAAAGCTGAGCTGGGACGCGTGGCATGCATACCTTACGTCACAAAGGGATGGGGCGGGGCGGGGGTGGTCCAGCTCTGCGCAGGGGCTCCTCCCCCTTCCCCCAGGCAGGCTCAGCCAGGGAAATCTTGCACTGGGAGCTGGGCGGCGTCCCTCTGGTACCAGGCTCTTTGACTGGCTGTCCTCAGTCGCAAAGGCAACACTGCACACTTGCTCCGCTTCTCCTTGCTTAAGTCCGTGAATTCTACAGCCGGTTTCCTCAAGATTCAGTAGTAACGCTTGCATTTCCTAAAATGAAACTGGCAAAAGACAACCTAGGGTGGGATGTAGTCAGAGAATATGGTTGTCACTTCCAGGCGTAAAAGGCTTCTCTCCTCAGACCTCAAGACTAGGGCGTAGAGAACTAGTGGGCATCGGGCGGAATGGAGTTGTGCAGTCAGGGGTGTCCTTGAAGCTCCTTCTCGGGGTCAGATTCATGCATTAAGAGGTTCCAGGCTAAGCCATACACAATCTGACGGCCCCCACCCCCTGGTCGGGGGTCAACAAAGGTGCGGCTGCTCCTCCTGTGAAAGGAGTTTCCTACAAGCCCACTCCAGCTATTCAGAACCGGGGGCTGGTTTGGTTTGCATTTCTTTCCCCCACCACATGGGATCACCCTGGATTTAAGGGCCTAGAGAAGTGCAGTGGTGGAGGAGAGCTCTTGACAGAGTCGCTTTTCTTACTAACTGCAAGATTTGTAATTACCCACGTTGCACAGAAGAAAAAGTGAGATACAGTAGTTTCCCCTTATCCTTGGCATCACCTTATCCACGTGGGGATATGTTGCAAGACACCTCCCATACCCCCTATCGTGGATGCCTGAAACCAGGACAGTACTGAACCCTATACATACTTATTTTTTTTCTATATGCATACCTATGATAAAGTATAATTTTTCTTAAAATTGTTTTTGACAGAGAGAAAGAGAGAGAGAAGGGGAAAGGGCCCAGAGCAGTCTCCATAGCTGCACATCATTAATTTTCTACATAGTTTCATTCCACAGGTGGGCACGGGACTGTGCAGGGCAGGAAGCAGGCCCTGGGCTTCCCTTATGGGAAGCACGCCAGGGGAACCCGGGGCCTCCCACATCGGAGGCTTGTCCCAGTGAGAACCTAACTGGGGATACACCCCAGTTCAGCATATGGGTATGCACAGTGGCCCACAGATAACTGAAAATGCAGAAAGCAGAAACCAAACTACTGAAAAGCAAAGGGGAGATTAGTGTAATTTGAGAATTGGGTATTTTGTTCCAATATCACAGCCAATACACAACAGGGATTTGACAAAGTCTGACACAAAGCCAGTTTTACCTCTCATCGTTTTAGAATGAAAAACTACTGAACATACAGAAAATTTGAATGTCACTACCCCATCGCCATGGCCTTATACCCACACTTGGATTCTAAATTTATGAACATTTAACTACATTTGATTTATTACGTCTCCATCTATCCATTGATATTATGTATCAACCCATCAATTCAATTCATCTTATTTCCAAGTGAGTGCCCAAAGACCTCTTATCCAAACCAGAAGGCCTGTAAGAAGAGGTGTTATTCTATCTCAGTGATACTAAGAAAAGCCACAGCACTGAGTCAGCTGCTACTATCTGCTTTGCTTAAAGCTTGTAAAAGTCCTTAAATCTGAAAACTGTCAACTTTATACGATGGTATTTCCAAACAGGATTACTAAAAACCATAAAAGCTAAAGGAAAGCCTCCATTTTTAGAATAAAATAAATTCCAAAGTTTGATTCCATGTTTTATGTCCAAAATGCAGTTGTGACTATCTAAGGTTGTTAGCCTGATGACAATTCCTTGGGGCCCCTAGCCATTCCTGGCTGGAGGACTCTCAGCGGCAAGCTGCTCTTAGCTAAGAGATAATTTATCAGATCTCTGAATGTGAGGAGGATACAAAGAAACAAAACCCAGGAAGTGTTTCTTTTATTTTCTTAGCGGGGGTGGGGTGGGGGGACAGCCACCAGAAGGAATCTGGGGCTGTTACAGGAAAACCTCAGAGGCCTAAGTCACTGCGTCCAGGACAAGTGCACAGCGAGCTGGTCCTTGGGGGGCCAAGCCCACTGGTTCTGGGTTGGAGGCTTCGGGCCCGGGGAAGAAAGCGGGGGATGGCCTGGGCCCCCGTGGCTGGGAGGCCAGCCGAGGGCCTGAAGGAGGGTGAGGGGTCCGGCGCCCAGGCGGCACGCCCTCCTCGCCCAGCCTCCAGCACGGTGGCGGGGCAGCAGGCCGCGTCGGCTCCTTCAGCCGCGCAGCCGGGGAGGGGTTTCCCGGGACGAGCCGGCCCCTTTCATCCAGGAAGTGAAAGCGACGTCGGGGTCAATGAAAACAAACCGGGAGCCCAGGGGGAAGGAAGGCAGGCGGGGAGGAGGGAGCTCCGGGGCGCGGGAGGGGGCTGCCGGGGCCGCGGGAGCGCGAGCGGGAGGCCGGCGCCGTTACTCTCTTGTCGCCACCGCCGCAGAGGCTCGCCCGGGGATGCCTGAGCCTGCGCCTCGTGGTCCCCGAGCTCCACGCGGCTGCCGCCGCCCAGGCCTCTAAGGGCCGCCACGTCCCAGCGGCGTGTGCGGGCTGAGGGCGACTTGGTGGCGGCTGGGGGCGCCCGGGGAGGGGCCCGGCGGGCCGGGCGGGGCTGCCCAGGCTCTGCGTTTACCCCATCACCGCGGCCGGCGCCGGGCCAAAAGGATGTGCGGCGCCGGCCTCTGAAGCATGGAGGGGGTTCTGTACAAGTGGACCAACTATCTCACAGGTATGAGGGTTAGGGTGCCCTGGGGGACAGTGGGGAGGCTGCGGAGATGGCAGATTAGGGGCTCCGCCTCCCTCTGCTTGGCCCCGCGGTGACCCTCACAGCGAATCGGCTCTATGTGGTTCCCGGGCTTAATCCATTTCTCTGTCCCTTGTTACTGCTTCTCCGCCTTCTGCTGGGGGCAGTTCGAGACTGCGCACCTTCCTGAAGGTGGGAAGTGCACCTGACCACTTCTTTGCCCCTGTAATAATGTAACATTTATGTGCCCCCCGTAGCTTCCTGAACAATTCCCAGTCACTCTACATGTTGTTTTAATCTCTGTCCTTATCCACACTTAATTCAGCATTTTGGTAATAACAGTTACCAGGGGATGTAAAACTGGAATGGGCCCTTTAAAATCAATATTTAATTTTAAGAAATCTCTTCTATATTTATTTTAATTTCCTTAGCAGCACGGTTTATTTTAACAGTGCTCTTGTTGAAGTTGTTCTCAGATAATATTCTCCTAGTGGTGGGTTGTCATTGAGGTAGCCGTGTTTTGGACTTCAGGTGTGTGAAAAATAGTGGAAGAAAGTGCAATACATAAAATTGGAGTAGGCAAGTCAGTTTTAACCATGAAGTTGGTTGGAAGGAAGAACTGCAAAGAGCTACCGGTAGGTGTTTTGTAGAAAGGAGACCCGCAGGGAAGGGCCTTTTTCCATGACACACACAACCTGGCTTATTAAAAGAGTCTTAAATCTGAGTTCTAGTCCTATCTCTGCCATCAACCAGCAGTAAAGACAAGTCACTTATTCTCTCAGTATCTCAATCTGATAAGACCAGCGTGATCAACTAGTTTATCTTGCAGGTGACTTTTAATCCAGAATTTTATGATTTCACCGAATTAGAGGTAGGGGAATGAGATTAAATAGCAAACAGATTTCTTGGTCCAGTATAATAGGCAAATCTTGACTTGCTGCCCACTTATTCATTCTGCTAAAAGTATGAACTCCTTAGCAATTGTATGGTACACTCAACTTGTATACACCTGACCTTGCACAAAATCTGCACATAAACACTGAGGTATAGCATTGCGTTGCTTCTGTTTTGTCTCGTTTTGTTTGTTTTTTGGTTACTTACAATGCTAAAGCCAGACTTATAGCAGCAAATGCTTTAACATTTATGATACATAGATGCTTTATTTTGCTGGCACTTAGATGTCAAACAATTTGTTGCATTTCGTCTAAGTTAGACAAAATGTTTTAACAAAGGTTTTAATTAAAAATAAGTCAGTTTGTTATTAAGCATTTTTATTTGGGCAATTGTGAGAACAGTTGTAGTGTTTAGTTGAGATATTATATTAACTTTAAGACAATAGTTTCTATGCTTTGAGATGCAAATGATCACCTCCTTACAAATGTTCTTAAGCACAGTGTCTTGGGAGGTCTTTTGGAGGAACTACTTATGCATAGCCCAGAGCAATGGGAGATTACTGAGATGAGTCATAATTTATTCCTGGATGCAAATATGGTCTTGGTGGCTTTCTCATCTGTGGCACCAGCTGTTTGAGCTTTTAACCAAAAGCATTTAAGGTTTTAGTCTTTGCAGAGCATTTAAGTTAACTGCTAGTATGCATTGTAGAAACTTGATGAAATCTTTTGTTTGGAAGAATTCCATTTTTTAAATTTAAATTTGGCCCAGTGACATGCTGATTATTAATTTTAGTTCATCTTAGGTCAGAAGGATGAGCAGCTGTTCATACTAAGTGATCTTTAAGGAACCTTACAGTTTGATGACATTGTTGAGAATCCTTTATAGTGAAAAAGAATTTCAATAACATTTGGTACTTAGAGATAAAAATGTGTTTTTTAGAAAAGGGTATACCTATGAATGTTTTTCATAGATACCTGTCTGTTTTATAAATGTGGGAATCAATTAGAGATTGTTTCAAGTATTTCTTCAAAAGATGTGTAGAGATAATTAACATTCTTAATTAACAGTGGTCACCTGTAAAGTTGCTAAAAATTCTTAATGAACCATTTTGCTCAATATTTCTTATAAAGAGATATTGAATCACACTATTGCAGACTTAAAAAAATCAAATTGGACCCGGAGTGGAGGAGTGTATTTTCACACACTCGGCTTATAATTTGTTTGCCAAGATGAATTACTATTTGGTAAGAAGATAATGTTTACATAATTTCTGTTCATGCACAATACAATATACTTTAATGGATATACTGCCTATCTGTACTCTCATAGATGACAGGCAATATCTCACTTTTCTGGAATTTAATCATTCAGTAAGTCACTTGAGAAATACATTTTTTTTTAGCATGTGTTATGTGCCATGTACCATTCTAGGTGTTGGGAATGCAATGATGAATAAGATAAAATTCATGTACCAAAATAATTTACTTTCAAATTTGCTAGGCCTCATTATGGAGCATAGTGTTTAATAAAAAGAATTTTCCAAGTGTCTGAAACTTGATTTTGGATATCCATTCTCTGAACTGAATTATGACATTCCTGCTGTGAAATTTAACCTTTTTTTTTGTTTGTTTTGTTTTTGTTTGTTTGTTTTTTTGACAGAGAGAGACAGAGACAGAGAGAAAGGGGAGGGCCCAGAACAGTCTCCATAGTTGCACATCATTGGTTTTTCCACATAGTTTCATTCCACAGGTGGGTGCGGAGCTGCACAGGGCAGGAACTGGGCCAGGGTCTCATCCCAGTGAGAACCGAACTGGGGGCACTCCCCAGTTCAGCATATTGGGTCCACAATGGGTCCATACAGGCCGGGTCTGGGATTTGATCCTGGGTCCCTGGGGCTGCAAAGTGAGCGCATCCCGGCTTCCTTTTTTTTTTTTTTTAAATTTAACCTTTTTATGATGACTCAGCATTTTCATTTCAAAAGTGTTACATGTGACTTTTGGATAGGTAAATCCTGGATCTGTATCAGGATGTAAGAATGATTCCCCCTTCTTGTCATTATCTTGGTACTATTTGGCCCTGGAACAACTGAGCCGATTAATCATATAGCAGGCTATGTCCAAAAAAGAATAGGCTGAATTGTGATTTAATAGTCACAGAAAGAACAGGGACAGTCACACAGCCTGGTCACTGTGTTATTAATCAGTGAGCTGTTGTAAATTAGTAGCATGCTCACTAAGATTTCAGGGAACACTGAGTTTGGCTCTGAAGAGTGGGAATTAAGCTCTGAGGAAATCCATCTTCCTCATCCCCTGATTTTTCTTAGAGCCAAGTCTGTGATACTTGTGCACTCTAGTCACTGTGTAAAATACCAAGTAGGTGAATTATTGCAGCTTCTAGCATTTCTGCCTGAGCTGTGCAGCAGCAGAGCAGAGAGTGATAGGGAATCCATGTTCTCACCACAGGGTATGCAGCTTCTGTGTAAGAGACTGGAATGCGTTCAGCACTCACTGTGTGCAAGGGAGTTTGCTGAGGAAGCATGTTTTATAAGAGAGGGGACGGGGAAGCTGGGATGGCTCAGTGGGTTAAGCACTCACTTTGCAGCCTCAGGGATCCAGGATCGAATCCCGGCCCCGGCCTGTGCAGACCCATATGCTGAACTGGGGAGTGCCCCCAGTCCCGGGGTGAGACCCTGGCCCAGTTCCTGCCCTGTTCAGCCCCGCCCACCTGTGGAATGAAACTATGGAAAAACTAATGATGTACAATTATGGAGACTGTTCTGGGCCCTCCCCTTTCTCTCTGTCTCTGTATCTCTCTCTCTCTCTCTGTCAAAAACAATAAAAATAAATCTTTAATAAGAGAGGGGAAGGTCACAATGCACAATTAGAGGGCTAGATAGCATCTGAGGGATGATTTTGTTCAAGCTACTCATTTGGGAGACTGAACATTTTTGATATTTATTGAAATGAGAAGGTTTGTCCTAGTTTATCCAACTAAATGGTAGTAGAGTTGGGGTTAGAATCCATGTCTTCTGTTGCATCATAATCCAACTCTGTCCCCTTTAGAAAATAGGGGCTGTTACTGAGGATGGGTCTTATGGGTTGTTAATGTGAATGTTATGAGCCAGAATAAATGGATTGCTTCCCATATTTATGCTGATCTAGGCATTTTCACCAAAAGGTCTCCTAACAAAGTGGAGATTAATGCAAGAACATTTTGGGCAAGACTTGGCAATTAAAACATTTGTCAGAATGTTAGTTTAGAGCGAAGAAATAAAAAGAATAGTAAATTTTGAATTCACAGTTGTCTGTGTGATGTAAGTAATTTTGTAGTCATCTTTTGTTATTTATGATCTTTGTAGGTTGGCAGCCTCGATGGTTTGTTTTAGATAATGGAATCTTGTCCTACTATGATTCACAAGATGATGTTTGCAAAGGGAGCAAAGGCAGTATAAAGATGGCAGTTTGTGAAATTAAAGGTGAGTGACTATCTGGTATTAGAGGAATTCGAAGTTAGGTAAGTAAAAGGGTTTTCAGCATACCCCAAAAAGAGGGAAAAAGAAACATTTCTAACCAAGTAGGGATTTTCTAGTACAATTTATTTCCTTAGGATTCAGGAGTGGCACTTAGCATTGTTAAGCACAGTTTTTGATATTTCTCTGTCTCTAAATATACTTGGAATTGAATTTCAAAGTACTAGTGCTAGTGTTCCAGTTTGGTCTTGAAAAACAATTTCTGTGGATGCCACTGAAGTGTTCATGCTGAGTCTACAAGTATTGTCTTTCATTCTCAGAAAGATATTGCAAAGGTTGGGAGCTGAACTCTATTAAAGGTGTTTTGTAGGTTTTTCATAAAGTATGACGTCAGAGTCATGAACCCTGGTTCTTGACTGAATCTCAGGTAAGGTCTTCTGGGTGATTCAGGAATAAGTTATGCTGTCATTTTCATGAAGGGAGGTTGTATGGACTATTGATTACATTTGTATGTGTGATTTGGGTGTGTGAGGTGGACGTAGGTAGGTGGAGGTAGGTAGGCAAAATGATAATGAAATTTTCAAAGAGAATTGAAGGAAAAATTAAAGCTGTGGGGGAGTGAATGTTAAACTCCTATAGGGAGTCACGGCTATATAAGATATAGAAATACTTCAGCCTGCTGTATCGTTACTTACATGTTCCCTGAAATAAAGGGGATTAGTTTTGTTGTTTGATTTTTATAAATCACACACGAGAAGCATGAGTTTTTATTTTTTTTTAAAGTGATCATTTGATTTTATCTGATTCCCCAGATTTGATTCCAAATGAGCTTTGATAAAGTCAGAAATCAAACTACATTTAAAGTTCAAAGATTTCCCAACCTTGCAGATTTTAAAAAGACTTGTTAGTGACAAAATTGTAAGGTAATTCCAAATATTTTTAAGCCATGGCAGCACTTTTGGTTTTTTTTTTAATTGTTTTTGACAGAGAGAGATACAGAGACAGAGAGAAGGGGGAGGGCCCAGAACAGTGTCCATAGTTGGACATCATTGGTTTTTCCACATAGTTTCATTCCACAGGTGGGCACAAGGCTGCACAGGGCAGAAACTGGGCCGGGGTCTCATCCCAGTGAGAACTGAACTTTGGGCACTCCCCAGTTCAGCATATGGGTCCGCACGGGCCGGGGCCGGAATTCGCTCCTTGGTCCCCAGGGCTGCAAAGTGAGCACTTAACCCACTGAGCCATCCCAACTTCCCCACTTTTGTTATTTTTGTCTAGTCATTTTATTAGAGAATAATATACTCATAAAAAGGGCACAAATCTTAAATATTCACTTTGAGGAATGTTTACAAGTGAACACACTTGTGTCACCACCACCCAGATCAAGAATTAGGATATTATCAGTATCCTAAATGTTAGGATATTATCATGTCTCTTCAGTCACCAATTCCTCTAAAAGGTAACCATTAGTCTGACTTTTATCACCATAGATTTGTATGGTCAGCTTTTGAACATTTTATAGAAAAGAGCAGTATTTTCTATTTTGTCTGGCTTCTTTCACTCAACATTATGTTTGTGAAATTCATGTTCTTCTGTGTAATAGTAGTTCAGTCATTCTTACTGATGTGTATTTTCATTGTGTGACTATCTCACAATTTGGCTTTCCATTCTAGTATTTATGGATATTAATTTTTTTCCCCATTTTGGGACTACAATAAATAAAGCTGATCTGAATACTCTTATATATTTCTTCTGTTGAACATAAATATGAATTTTATTCAGTATATATCTAGAGCTAAAGTGGAATTGCTAAATCAGCTTTAACAGATATTAAAGAAAAAATAATTCTTGACATTTGTTAAAATAGTAAGGCAGACTTTGTTTGAGTCTTGTGATACATATAGGGACTACTGCAATGGGGGTCTTGCAGTAGGGGAAAGAGATTGGGCTCAACTGTGAACACCACAAGGAAAAATGGGAATTTGTAGCCAGGGAGCAGAGTTGGAAAATAGGTAGGTGGAAAGTTACTAGGAGGAAACTTCAGGGAGAAAGGGGAATTCTGGTCAAACTGACCCAACAGGATTCTTCTTGTTAAAGGCAGGCCAGGGTGATCAGATACAACCTGGGGGATGGTAGGGAAAAGGGATTTAGTCAGATATCCAGGGTGATCACATATTGAGGGTGGGGGATTCTGACTAAACTGACTTGGCAGAATTCTTGCTAAAATTGGACCCTATGGGACAGAGACAAAAGTCCAAGTTTGGTCCTAGTCATTCAGGAGGCTCCTCCGGGCCTGACTGAAGTTTGATCAAGGAGAGAGAATCATTGTCACAGATAATGCCAAAGTGGTGGTACTAGTTTATTTTTCAGTTAGCAGAGTATGAGCGTTCCAGTTGCTTTGCATCCTTGCCAAAACTTTGTATCAGCTAAGATTTTTGACTATTTCTAGAGTATAGTGGTATCTCATGGTGGTTTTAACTTGCGTTTCTTCAGTAACTAATGATGTTGAGTTTTTTTGTTTTTTATTCCAAGATATTAGCCATTTGAACATCTCCTTTTGAAGTCTCTTTTCAATTCTTTGTGCAATTTCTAAATTGGGCTATTTTTCAACATTGATTTGTAGGAGTTCTTTATAGAGTCTGAATGATTTTTTGTATTATAAAGGTATTCTTCCACTTTGTAGTTTGCGTTTTTATTCTGTTAATGGTATCTTTTGATAAACTCAAATTTTTAATTTCAATAAAATCTAGTTTGTCAATTTTTTTATTAGAATTTTTTTTATCCCGCTTAAGAAATTGTCTGATACCTTCTTGAATGTTTATTTTACCTTTTATATTTAGGTTTATGCTAGGCTTAAATTTATTTTTCTATTTGGTATTAGTTTCTGGTCAAGATTCATCCCCCCCGGTATGGATATCCACTTGACTGAGCACCACTTATTGAAAGGAGTAGCCTTTTACCCACTGTACTCACTGTAGGGACATCTTTGTCACAAAACTAGTGACCATGTATGTGTAGGTCTTTTTCTAGGCTATTTTTAAAAAGATTTATTTATTTATTTTTATTGTTTTTGACAGAGTGAGAGATACAGAGACAGAGAGAAGGGGGAGGGCCCAGAACAGTCTCCATAGTTGCACATCATTTGTCTTTCCACATAGTGTCATTCCACAGGTGGGCGGGGCTGCACAGGGCAGGAACTGGGCCGGGGTCTTCAACCTGGTGAGAACTGAACTGGGGGCACTCCCCAGTTCAGCATATGGGTCCACACGGGCCAGGGCAGGGATTTGATCCTCGGTCCCCGGGGCTGCAAAGTGAGCGCTTAACCCACTGAGCCATCCCGGCTTCCCTCTAGGCTATTTTTTGTTCTATGGACCTATTTTGCTATCCTTGTGCCAGAACCACAACTGTCTTAATTTCTTTTGCTTTATGCTTCTTAATGTAGAATAGTCTAAATCTTCTAACTTTGTTGTTTCTTGGGATTATCTTGGTTATTACTAGCCTTTTGCATTTCCTTATACATTTTAGAATCAGCTTGTAGATGTTCACAAATATTTGCTGGAATTTTGATTGGAATTTCATTGAACCTATACATCAGTTTGGGGAGGACTGTATACTTGACAATATTGAGTCTTCTGACCCATTAGCTTAGTATATTCCTATATTTAATTAGGTCTTTACTTTCTCTTAGTAATGTTTTATAGTTTTATGTTTAGAGGGCTTGTCCATTTTTCCTAGGAACTCAGTGGTTTGGAAGCATTGTTCTTGTTTCTTGCCTTCTCAAGTGACAACTTTGGAGGGGACAAACTTTGATTGACACATATATTCTTGTTTGTTTAAAACTGAGTCATCTGGTGAAGCCGGGATGGCTCAGTGGGTTGAGCGCTCACTTTGCAGCACCAGGGACCGAGGATCGAGTCCTGGCCCCCGGCCCCAGCCCTTGCGGACCCATGTGCTGAACTGGGGAGTTCCCCCAATTCAGTTCTCTCTCTGTTTCTGTATCACACACTCTCTCTGTCAAAAACAATTTAAAAAATAAAATAAATAAAAGCAAAAATGAGTCATCTTATTTTAGTTTTGTCTTGTAGAAACATCATTGGTGCGTTGTTTTCTTTTAAGATGGTTACTGGTGTTTTCACTAGTATCAGCAGGTAGCAGAAGTTACTCTTGGAGCTTTGGGATTTCAGTAGTTTTATCTAAGCCTAGAAATCTTTTGCACCCATCATTGGTCATTTGTCCATTCATGAATGTCATTACTTTGTTTCACAACACAAGTCCTGTGTTCTGATATGTTCAGTACATATTATTTTTTCATCTAGAGCTTTTCTCATGCAGTTTCTTTTTCAGGTTTAACCAGATCTTGCTGTCATCAAATCCCTCTTCTTGAAGCCTTTTTTATTTTCTACCTCTTGTTATCTTTCATTATACTTACATTTTAAGTCTCTGTCCAACAAGGTGTTCTGATTACTTTTAGTGTGCTGTTGGTTTCATTGTTATATTTTTAAAGATTTATTTTATTGATTTTTGACAGAGAGAAACAGAGACAGAGAGACAGAGAGAAGGGGAAGGGCCCAGAGCAGTCTCCATAGTTGACATTAGTTTTCCATATAGTTTCACTCCACAGGCGGGCGCGGGGCTGCGCAGGGCAGGAACTGGGCCGGGAACCTCCCACATAGGTCCCAGCAAGAACTGAACTGGGGGCACACCCCAGTTCAGCATGTGGGTCCCCATGGGCCGGGGCTGGGATTCGATCCTCGGTCCCTGGGGCTTCAAAGCGAGCACTTTACCCGCTGAGCCATCCCAGCTTTCCCTCATTGTTACATTCTTAGAGAGCAAAGACTCCTTTTATCTTCTGCTTTATCTTCCCCTCTACCATCACTGCTCTGAGTTGAGTAAATACTTGTTATTTAATGACAGTGTAACACAAATTTAGTCTTACAACAATAATTTAGGATTGGTTCAGCATAATTCTTTTTTTTTTGAACTAAACTGGGGGCCTCGCCGCTTTTGGGAAGCACACTCCAGTTCAGCATGTGGGTCCGCCTGGGCCGGAGCTGGGATTCGATTCTCGGTCCTCGGGGCTTCAAAGTGAGCCCTTGATCCGCTGAGCCATCCTGGCTTTCCCTCAGCATAATTCTTGATTAGCTCTCTTTTGTCAGAGTATCCAGAGGTGGGGTGCTACATAGGAGAGGAGGAGGAGGATAGAGGGGGAGAGGAGAAAGTCACCAAAATACTCATGCTTTCCAGGTGATTATCACATGTGCATTAGTTGAGGACTGTTGTTCTAATGCAGGGGTGTCAAACTGGTGGCCCGTGGGCCGCATGCGGCCCCCGAGGTAATTTTTTGTAGCCCACGATGCTCTGAAATACAGTGTTCCCTCACCACTTCGCGCTTCATGGTTTGTGGCTTCAGTGCTTCGCGGGTTTTTCCAAAATATTCATCAAAAAATAAAAATGAAAAAATACAACCATGTCGGCAGCCACATGGCGGAAAGGAGCGTTGTTTCATGTTGATGTGCGAGAGAGAAGGATCCCTGCATGTCAAACAAAGAGATGAGGTGACTCAGAGTCCATCCCACGGGCTCTCATAAAGGCGCCTGATTGGTTTCCGGTGCGACATCGACCAATGAGGAAATCCCTAGGGGCAAATCCTACTTCGGGGTTTTTCAGCTTTCGCGGAAGGTTCTGGTCCCCATTAACCGGGAAAAATGAGGGATCACTGTAAAATGAAAATAGAAAAAATTGTGATGAAGAAAATAGCGCTTAGGGGAGATCGAGGCAACACTGTACACACAATTCCCTCATTAACCCTTTAACTACTGAACATGAGTATACACGTGGCCCAGTGCCTTTCCTGGGGACCTGTGGGCGTGTATAAACGCACTGACTCAGTTACAGCGACGTTTGTAAATGTGATGTGGCCCGCGTGAATCTTGCCTGTTGCACCAAATGGCCCGTGTTTTAATTGAGTTTGACACCCCTGTTCTAATGGGAGGTGGCCTTAGTTATATTTATTATTCTTTATCTGTGTGCCAGGTACTATCCTAGGTTTGAGGGATACCAAAACACAGACTCTGCTTTTGAAGAAATCAGTAAAAACTGAATGATAATTGTAATAATGTATGTTTCTTTAAGGTGGTAACAGTGAGCCCCAAGGGAGGGAGTTCTCACTTCTTAGTAGTTAACTTGTTGCTATTTTCTCTTTCATATGCCACCACCACTTTGGCACCACTGCCAGCCAGGGTAGATGTGAGAATGGTGGCTTGGAGGGAGCCACTAGGTAGCCCCCTTAGGAGCAGCACTGCCTGCACCTTTAGTCATAGTTTGTTGTTTTCTGTGTGTGAAAGAAACATCTAATCCTGTGGTAGAGTGGTGATTTGATTCTTTCCAACTGAAGTCCATGATTGTGTTTCCCCTTTGTTTATCATCATAGTCCACCCAGCAGACAACACAAGAATGGAACTAATCATTCCAGGAGAGCAGCATTTCTACATGAAGGCTGTGAATGCAGCTGAAAGACAGAGGTGGTTGGTGGCTCTGGGGAGCTCCAAAGCCTGTTTGACTGATACCAGGACTAAAAAAGAAAAAGGTAACTAGAGATTATTCCCTTGCGAGAATGTTTTCTTAAACATCAATGTTAATTGTCATGTTCACTTATTATAGTAATCTATCCTGAAGAAATAATCAGAAATGTAGAAGATTTATGTACATAGATGTTCCTCATAGTAAAAAAAAAAAAAAAAAGGTAAACAATGCAAAGGTTTTAATTTAGGGGAATGGTTCAGTTAACTAAAGTACTTCCATAGGCTTATATATTATGTAGCCAGTAGAATGTTTAGAAGGAATTTTAATGATGAGAGAAAATGCCCAAGGCTAAATAATTGAAAAAAATCAGGATTCAAAATTATATATGCATTCATTGGATATCTCAGGAAAGAGATATAAGAATTGATTTGTGGGAAGGAGAATTACTTTTCACTGCATATCCCAAGATGATACCTTTAGACTTACTAATTCAAAAGGACTAAATAAAGATCAAATGCAAAGCAAATAATTTATGGTATTCATTCAATTATATGCAGTTTTAATGTGAAAATAAGTGTATCTTGGTAGTGAGATTACAGTTGATTTTTCTTTTCAATATATTTTTTGATTTATTCAAAAATTTTCATTGATCTAATGTTACTTTTATAATTAAAGACAATAGAAGTTATCTAAATTAGTGAAAGCAACTAATTATGGGTATTGAAAAATGAAAGCTAAGGGTAGCGTTTGTAACAATTTTCAAATATATGAAAGCACATCATGGATTGAGTATGGGGAGGATAAGAAGGACTGAATATTCATAATAGCCAAAAGATAGAAACAACCCAAATGTGTATATACAGATGAATAGATAAATGTGTTACGGTATATACATACAGTGAAATATTATTCAGTCTCAAAAAGGAAGGAAATTCTGACACATTCTAGAACATAGATGAATTGAAGATATAATGCTAAGTGAAATAAGCCAGTCATAAAAGGACAAATATTGAATGATTCCATTTAATATGGGGTACTAAAGTAGTTAAATTCATAGAAAAATAAATTAGAATGATGGTTTCAAGAGGCTGGGGAAGGGAGAATGAAGAATTAGTGTTTAATGTGTACAGAATTTCAGTTGGAGAAGATAAACTTAAGTTCTGAAAATGGATAGTAGTAATAATGGTTGCATGATAACATGAACGTACTTAATACCAGTGAACTGTATACTTCAAAATGGTTAAAATGGTAATACATTTTACTACAAATAAAAAGAGGGAATGGACTTAAATTTGGGTAGAAATTAATTTTGGTTGGGTTAAATGGGCAGATAGAGTGTTTTGGTCCACTCTGGCTAGAGTGGCTTTGTGGCTAGTACCACAAAGCTGTGCCGCTGGCTCAGGGAAGATGGAGGAAACACCAGGACCTACCATGTGCATCTTATTCTCCTTCCTCTCCTGCTCACACCTCTAGTTTAGAAGGTATTGGTAAGTGAGTGGCTGAGACTATGACTGAATGTTTAGTCTGTCTGGAAAGTAAGCTCTTAACTTAAAAATTCTGAAAATAATTTAATGTGAAAATGAAGCTATGAAAGGAACAGGAGAAAATAAATGAAAATATCTATGCAATAGTTTTAACTACATCTACATAAAAACTTCTGTATGTGCCAAAACATACAACAAAGAAAACAAAGAGAGCTGACAGACCTTGAAATGTATTTGCAGTGTGCAGGACATTTGAGAGATTGCTAAATTTGGTGTATAAGAACTTCTGTAAATTATCAATTTATATATTATTAAGAGAAAACCCAAACATCTGAACTGGAAAATGTGTTAAGGACAAGAAAATCCAATTCCCAAAAGAGGAAATATGAGTACTTTTCAAATGAAAGATGAGTAGTGGAATGGAAATATCGGTGATCATCACCCTGTCTCTGGAGATGAATCTGTCTAAACTTCATGTCAGACATACTTGTATATGACTGCCAGTTTTTTCCCATTTGTCTGAAGAGAAGGTGTTTCCTTAGGGCCCTTGTGTCCTATTTCCAAGGTCTCACACCTGTTAAGCTATAGGTATTTATATTGTCTTTTAAAAAGATTATTCCATTTGTTGTTTTGCCCCTAAAATATGAAAATCACCTAACTGAATGTTTATATGTGTTACTTCCAGAAATAAGTGAAACCAGTGAATCTCTGAAAACCAAAATGTCTGAACTTCGCCTCTACTGTGACCTTCTAATGCAACAAGTTCATACGATCCAAGAATTTGTTCACCATGATGAGAATCATTTATCTCCCAGCATAGAGGTATAAAAAAGATGACCCTTTCATGTCTTGTTATGCTTTGCAGTGCACTGGTGGGTGAGATTCTTTCTGTAAGATGACAGAGAAGCATTTTTAAAATTAGTTAATTTTCAGCTATTCTGAACTTGCCCCCCTGTAGACTACCTAGAAATCTGTAGAATCTTCTAAATTGTCTGTGTGCAGGCAAAGTAAATAGAAAGCTGCACATTTCCTCAGGAAATTAAGGCTTATCTTTGCAGCCAATTGATAATTAGGTGACTGGAGCAGTAGGGTAGCCAGGGTGGAGTCTTTCTCAACGTGCTATCCTTGGTTTTTATCATGGAACAAACATCCCAGGAATTCTCCAGCAGACTTCTCATCATCTTTCTACCTGGGTCAATGGAAACTAGGAAAAATGAGTATTTGATAAAGGGTCGGGGCGTAGCCATGACTGGCTTAAACCAGTCTGTATTCATCCCCCAAGGTCAGGGCGCTTTGCTGAGATTAAAAAATATATATTGGAGTTTTTATTCTACCAAGGAAGAAATGGGAGAATGGGCCTGGGGTAGACATGATTGTGTCTGCCACTAAGTAATTCTGCAGGTGTTCCATTGCTGTGATCACCTTCAGAATTCTGATAGTTAGAAAATTATTGTTTAGGGTAGGTTTGTTCAAGATAAATTTTGTAAACAGTTTTGCAGTACAATATTTGGTTTAACTGCAAAAGTTATTTTTCTTGGTATCTAATTTCATACATTGTTTACCTGAGAGACAGACAATTCATGTGTTGCTTTCATTTTTTTGAGGTAGTATTTTTAAATAGATATGAACATAACCTTGTAAGGTGTATGTTGAAGATAGTGAACGTGTCATTACTTAATTATACTATGATTATAAGGTGGTGCATGCTTCCACATAGTTGTGTGTGAGTCTCTTCAACTCTTTGTGTGTAACTTTTTAGAACATGAATGAAGCCTCTTCTCTACTTAGTGCCACATGTAATACATTCATCACAACGCTTGAGGAATGTGTGAAGATAGCGAATGCCAAGTTTAAGCCTGAGATGTTTCAGCTCTCCCATCCGGATCCCTTAGTTTCTCCTGTGTCTCCTTCTCCGGTTCAAATGGTTGGAACTTCTTGTTTTTCTTCCAGTAATATTGCATGTGGTGTTAATATTTATTTAGTTAGCTTTTATTTGTGTGGGTTGATTATAGCATTGGGAGGGAAGTACTCAACAGGTTGAATTTTTTTTTATTGTACTCATATGCTGTATTGGAGCCCCTCACCTGGTAGGGTCGCATGTGTCAAGGTCCTGATTCTCCTCCCCCCAGAGGGGCACTTACCCCTGTGTGTGAGGAAAATGTAATCCTCTGTGGATGTCATGACAAAAGAAAGAGGTTGGGGAGAACTGTTCCACTTGGTGAAAACATCACAATGCAGTAATGTGTTACCCACAATGGGATAAAATTAAGCAAATCTTTACAGGAATTTAAGGGATTTGAAACAGGTTACAGAGGAAACGGTATTTTGTAGTCCGCATGGAGATTTGAACCCTCCCAGGAGGCAAGTTTCTTACTCTCTGGAGCTCATTTTCTTCATCTATAAAATCACATGTTTCGTACATCAGAGGGTCATTGCATAGAATCTGACCTATTTAATGTTAGGTACTTCATGTTAATTTCTTACTTTCTGATCACGGAACAAGTACTCGTTTTGTAGGAGGAAGATTTGTTGTCCTTTTCACGTTTATAAACTTGCTATGTAGCATTCTATGGGGAACTCTGAGGTGAGATGAGGTTTGATGGGACTACTTTTTTTTTTTTTTCATCAAACTGTTTTCAGGAGCCCTTTTTATAGAAGGAAGAATCCACCTGGCTGCTATTCTAGTAATTACTGAAGGCTTATTTGCTGGAAAAAAGAAAGGGTGCAATTTATTCCTAGGTCCTCTTACCCACCAAAACAAATTCAGTATAAAGACATTTTAGTAAAGATTATTACTTTGTCCTCTGAGATAGGTATACCATGAAAATGAGCTTTATGGCTAAATTAGTTTGGGAAGTGCAGGGTTAACTTAAATTCTTTGTCAGCTGTTATACCTCTTTTATGCTATAGTGTATTATGAATCTCTGAGAAAGAGAGGTGGTAGACAGTGTTGCTGAAATTTATTTGACAATTAAATCCTTTTTTTTTATTTTTGAATAACATCTGGCAGGACTGTAGTAGACACAGTTTTACAATGTTGCATTTTAGAACAATTGTAGACATACTGTGAAATGTTAAATAACACTCATAGCTGAAAAAAAAGATTTGATAAGATAGAAAATATGGTGCTGTGTTCCCAAGATTGATGTATAAAGGGTACACTGTTTTTTGTTTGTTAGTTTTGTTTTGTTTGGTATACTTTATAGAGCAAATACAATAAAAATACCTTAAACCTGCCTTGTTTTTGAATTGAACTTATGAGGGAAATGCCTTGTGTTATGAATGCTCTAGAGTCCAGAGAGGTCATAGATGTATTTTACATATAGGAAATTATAAAAACTGTCTCTTAAACCGAAAACTTTTATCAGTAGAAGCATTATAGGAAATCTGATAACTTTATCCAAGAAATATTAGTTATAAGTTGCCTATTTTTCCTTACTATGCCATTTTCCTTCATACATAAAGCAAAAATTGGCTTATGGTAATAAGTTTTGGAGATAAAACATGGAACATAAGGTCAGACAGTCTTCAAAGGAAAATCTCCACCACACACACTTTAAAAAAAATAATAACTTGAGTAGTGAAAAATAAAGCTGAAACATTTGAGGATTCCAAAATTAACCTGACTGTATAGCCATTTTATGGAGGTATTTTCATTGTGTCCCTCTTAAAATTAAGTTGCATTTAATTATATTTCAAATCATTATGGAAGTTCAAACAACAGTCATTTTGACTCATGGACTGAGTGATAATTGTAGTGGGGATGGCCCTGGACTACAAATTGGATGGGTCATAACTTTTATCATTTCAACTGGAATTTCTCAAGAGTAACTGGTAGCTCATGTTACAAATGTAGAAAGCATTTACATGATACAAATGTTAGACTCGAGCTTGTAAGATTCTTTTATTTTTATTTTTATTTATTTTTATTTTTGACAGAGAGAGAGATACAGAGACAGAGACAGAGAGAGAACTGAACTGGGGGAGTTCCCAGTTCAGCATATGGTTCTACACGGGCCGGGGCTGGGATTCGATCCTTGGTCCCTGGTGCTGCAAAGCGAGTGCTCAACCCACTGAGCCATCCCGGCTTCCCCAAGATTCTTGACCCCTGTATATAGAAACAACCATCCTGAGCCTTTAATATAAACTTTGTTTTTCTTCTATTTTGTTAAACATTGAAATAATCTCTTTTACATAGCTGGTCTCTATATTTTTGGTGGATTAATTGAATCTTCCAAATTATTAGTATTTGCCATATTTATTAATGTTCTTAATCAAATTTTACTTATATTTCAAATACATATTTTAGAATTCTATTTGAAGCATAGGATTTTTCTGAGTTCTTTAAAGACTTGAATTATTCATGCCAGCTACCTGAATAATGAATGGTAAAAAGAAGCTTTGCTTCCAGCCTCTTCCTGCCTTTAAAAAAGAGAGATGTTTTTAAAATGTTTTCTGGCTTGCTAGATATATCTCTTTATCACAAATATTGTGATTTTGGGGGGCTAGCTAAGTATAGTTTTGTTTTGTTTTTTAATTTTATATATACACACAAATACACATATGATATAAAAAATGAAAGTTACTTTTAAGTATTGAGAAAAGAATCCAGCATGTATTTGGTATGTATTGAGAAAGATTTCAATTAATGGTTATTAGGGAGAAAGCTTGACATTATGCTAATAATGTTATTTGGGATTGTAAACAATAAGTTTTTTGGCCAGCCATCTTTTTCTCTAAGTGAACATAATGATATATTAGAGCTACTTTATTCTACTTGACATATGGATTAAGCTCATTTTCTTATACCATTTCTAGATGAAGCGTTCCGTCAGCCACCCTGGTTCTTGCAGTTCAGAGAGGTAAAATAATCTTTTCTTTTGAACAAGTTTCTGAAAATTATGCCTACTTAGACATATTCTTTGGGCTGTTAGCATAAAGTGGTGTGGAACATTAACTCTGTATGGGTAGAATCTGTTTCCGATTTGCTTAGCATTTTTATTCCTTTTTTTTTTGACAGAAAGAGAGAGAGAGAGATACAGAGACAGAAAGGGGGAGGGCCCCGAACAGTCTCCATAATTGTACATGATTAGTTTTTCCACATAGTTTCATTCCACAGGAGGGCGCGAGGCTGCACAGGGCAGGAACTGGGCCGGGGTCTCGCCCCAGTGAGAACTGAACTGGGGGCACTCCCCAGTTCAGAATATGGGTCTGCATGGGCAGGGGCCAGGGCCAGGATTCGATCCTCGGTCCCCAGGGCTGCAAAGTGAGCACTCAACCCACTGAGCCATCCTGGCTTCCCCAGCATTTTTATTTCTTAGTGCTTAGTAGATAGAGGGCCTGGCCCCAGTAGGTAGCAAGTAAAGAAAAAGAAAAATGAGTGAATAAATTAATCAGCAAGGTAAGCACCTTGCCAACTATTGCCCCTTTTTTAGTTGTTTAAAATTCTATCAGATGATGGTTAATAGAGATCTTAGGCTTATTTTATTACATCTTTTTTTTTGAGGATTTATTTTATTGTTTGAGAAAAAGTGAGAGAGAGAGAGAGAGAAGAGGGAGGGCCCAGAGCAGTCTCCGTAGTTGCACATCATTAATGACATGGTTTTATCCTACACAGATGGATGTGGGGCCATGCGGGGCAGGAAGTGAGCCAGGGCCTCCTGCGTGGAAGGCGAGAACCTTCACCACCATCCCACCAGTTACCAGTTGTGCTGCAGTTCAGCACATGGGTTTGCATGGGCTGGGGCTGGGATTTGATCCCTGGGCCTCACAGTTGTAAGGCAGTTCAACCTGTAAAGCGCTCAACCTGCTGAGCTACCCAGCATGCCCTACTATAGCTTTTTATAGAATCGTATATTCATACTGAGCTGTTGTTTTATTAGGAGTTAAAAGATCTCACTGAAAAGAGAGAAAAATCAATTGATATTTTAAAGTGTATATTCATATCAACACATTTAAAAAATTTCCTTCTAGGTAGATCTTGCCAATATCCCAGACTATTAAAGTATTTTTTGTCCTGGTGCGTGATACTCTTTTAAGTTGCTGTGGTTGTCTATTTGGTTCTTTGGAAAGGGATGGAATCATAATTTCGTTAGCATTTATTTCTCTACATTAAGAATAAGTGGTAACTGAGCCCTTATTATTGTGTTATCACCTTTTCCTTCCTCTGATTATTATGTAATCTTTGATTGAACTACCATGTGCTCAGAGGAGTTCAATGATACATGTATCCAATCCTATCAGGGAAGAGGTTCACTCACTGAATTTTCCAGAAAAATAGAAACTTGATCCCTTTGATAAAATTTTATTTTTATGATAGAAATCTTTCTAATCTGTGTTTTATTCTTCTTATTAAATAAGGTATAACAAGAATTTACAAACTTTATTTTCTTCTTGATGAGTCAAGGTTGTCACTAAAACAATAATGTTGGGCTAAGACAGTGATAGCAAGTGCTATTTAGTGAGTGATGGTGACTTGTTTTTATACTGAGTTGTTTAGATTGAATTTTCTAGTTTTCTGATTGTCTAGACTGATTTTTTAAAATAGCTTTTCTGGCCTCCATTGGCCTGATCTTTTAAATAGTTTTTCTAGTCTACATTTGCCATCTTTATCTGTGTTGCTGCTGTCAGTGAGTTGACCACTAGGGTGCTCCCAAACTCCCTTCCCATCCCCTTTACGCTGCTATTTTTGATCAGAAGTGGATGGACACTAGATATGTGCAGTTGTGAAATTGATGACTTGGTTTTCAAACATTTGTTAACCATCTGATATGATATATCTACTGTCTAGCAGGATCTTCCTCTATAAGAGAAATTGCTGCTTCTTTATTGTATCCCTTTATCCATTTAGTTTGGTTCAGAGGCCATATTTTCCAGGTTACCAGCTAGATTCTAAATATTTGACTTGCAGCCTGACCTCTGAACAAGTAGAATATTACTGAAATAGCACTTTGGGCAGAAAAATAGTTGCTCTTTCAGTTTAAGAGAAGTCATTTGAGATTAGATAAGTTGAAGATCTTTTCATTTGTTGAAGGCCTTACAGTTTCATGCTTTTATTTAATTTGCAGGAGTAGCCACTCTATAAAAGAACCAGGGTCTACACTTCACCGACTCTCCCAGCGACGCCGAAGAACCTACTCGGATACAGACTCTTATAATGATATTCCTCCTGAAGACCCAGATAGTAAGTTAGATGGGATCTGTCTCTTTCTTTGGCTGTTCAGCAAAATTGTTGAAATGAAGGATATTGACAAGTGAACACTGTACTTGACCCTTGGATTAATTCCTTAATTCAGAGCTAAGCAAATAGTACATAATCAACAGAAGAAACTCATATATCTTCCTATGGACACCTTTGTTACTAAGAAGTGTTGAGAATTTTTTTTGTAAATACTATCTTATATATGAGCATATACTACCAAAATCTTTTACTCCCACTACATTTTAGTAATCATTTAATAATTTTCTACTCCCACTACATTTAAAAAACATTTATTTATTTAATTTTTTTTTGGTTTCAAAATTTTTTTTTTAATTAAATTTAATGGGGTGACATTGATTGGTAACAATTAGATAGTTTTAAAAAACATTTTAGAAGTAAGAATAAATTGTGAGTATGATTTAGAGCAATTTCTGAATTCTAAGAGAAAAAAAAAGGCAAGTTCTAGGTTCAGAGAAAAACAATCAGCATTGTTACTTAAATAATTTAAAATGACCAAGGAAAATAATTTATCTGGTGGTGATAGTGAGTTATATTATAGTAGCATTTATTTCTGTACCTTTTTTTCCCTTACTATTTAAAGAGGCAGCATACTGTGAATGAATACATCAGGAAAGGTTTTATATACTTGATCTTAGCCAAAAGGCCTAGAAGTGATGGTTTTATGATATAGGTTAAATTTTAATGATTTTTTTTCTCTTCAGAGAAAAAGCTTTGAAAGTGTTCCAAAATATCTAGTTAGTGACCATGATTTCCAATGAACACAAAAAGGTCCTTATTACAACTCCATTAATAGACTTATTTTTCAAAGTCTTTACTGTTATTGCCAATGAAACATGTAGGATAGAAATTATATACACTTTCCAATTAAGGAACAGATTGTGTTCCAAGAGTTTATTTGTAAGTCAGTTGTGTGGAACACAGATTTTATTTCCCCTATGGAAATGACATGACACGTGGTTAGGATCTTTAGATTGCCTAGGAGAGCCCAGCTAATTCATAGTACCGTATGACTAAAGTGGGACAAAACAATGGAATTGGATTTCCAGTATTTGAATATATTGAGAACATTGATTACGATAGAATTGTTTTACTTAACCAGGTTAAACAGAGTTCATGAAGATGGTGGACATTCTAAGAAATACTGCAGGCCATTTTCAGATCTTTAGAAGTTGATGATACCTTTTTTATGCCCGTTTTTTGTTATAGAACCAATTGAATTTAATTCAGGACAGTGGATAAATGAAGAAGGAAAGGAGTGAGGGTGGGAAGAGTAAGGGAGAAGCAAACTTTTCTGGGCCAAATTAGTACAACTGGGAAGCAATAAGGAAAAGAGAAAGAGGGTTAAAAAGGTTAGGTATGGGGAAAGAAATATTACCCGAGGCAGGGAGAGTATACATTCTGAAATACCTTGTTCTTTCTGCCTTTTATAATTTACATGATCTTTTAATCCAGAGCTCAGTAAAGAGTTCTGTTTGCTGCCTTGTACTTGTCTCTAAGTGCCACTTTATTTTTTCTTGAAGGGAAAAGTTTTCATTTTTGATAGCTAGCTTAATTTTTTTAATGCTAGCCATTTTCCTTAGTTCTCTTCTGTTTTAGGCACTCTGGTTCTAAATTTTTGAAGACAGTTTTCATAGAAAAGCCAAGCATGAAATGTCTTATTCCATTTAGTATTCTCCAATTTAGCTGTTAAGGCATGTAACAAAACTAGTCATGCATACATGTGTATACCCCACACATGTACACACATGCATACATATTTATATACATACATGTATTTTAAATCTCTAGAACTTTTAAAATTTGCAACTCTAGGGTAGGTCAAAAGTTTTATCCTTAGATTATCTAATGTATATCTTAAAGGTTAGTGTCTCAATTAGTTGACAATACAGAGGCTGAATTATTGTTCTTTCTTAGAAATGACATGTTTTATAGTTTTAAAGTCTTAGTTGAAAGTGTTTATCCCAAAATAGTCTTTTCCTTAAGAGAAGCAGCTGCTCCTAGTTTTTATTAACTAGATTTAAAAAATGTATAAAAGTAATAATTGTTGTGTGAAATTCAAATGATACATATCTATAAAAGTCAACTCCCTTGGGATAGGACCATGCCCACGTGATTAGCTGTGTTCACTTGCTGCTTCAGTGGTAGTTTTGTGAGTTGCATTTCAAGTGGAAATATGGGCTAGTCCAGTGTGAGGTTCCTTGTCAGCTTTGCTCAGAAAATCTAGTGATGAAAAGAGCAAGATACAAATTAGTCCTAGTCCTGTTACCAATTGTGTGATCTTGCGTTAGGTGTGTAATCTTTTCTGAGTTTTGGTTTCTTTACATAGAAAGCAAAAAGGATACTGACAGCATTGAAACAATCAGGCTGAAAAAGCAATAGGTAATTATGAAAGACTAAATTCAATTCAGCAACTACTTATTGACATCCATTATGTGCCAACCATGGTTCTAGCAGTGAACAAAATAAATGCAGTAGACCCTGAGTTAACTGGCATCCATGGGAATTAGTAGATGATGGATAAATATACCGTATTTTTGTATGTATAAGATTCTCCCTATGTATAAGACAACCCTTACTCTTCTAACCCATTATTAAGAAATCAATAAGACAACCCCTAAATTTTGGTCTAACAATTTTAGACAGGAGTATGTATCATCTTACGGAAAAATATGGTAAGTAGACTGTTAAACAGAATTCAATTAACCAGCATTCAAGCAATTGCTTCAGTTCTGGTTAAATGAGATTACTGTATTTCTACTTAGGTGGTTTCACAGTTTATCTCATAAAATCTGAAGTTTCTTCTTATGACCTCCAATAGTAGAAAAGTTAAGTTTTTTTTCCCCCCTATTAAACAAATAAAAACTAGCAGAAAGCCATAGGAATTTCATGACCCTGAATAGGAAACTTAAAATGTTCTTTTACAGAGAATTGGAGTTAATGTTGATAGGATGTTTAACCTTTTAATTAATTTCCTTAATAGGACCTGTGCACTGTTCAAGGAATACACTTAATGGAGATTTGGCGTCAGCAACCATTCCTGAAGAGAGCAGATTTGTGGCCAAAAAGAAATCTGAATTGGAAGATTCTCTTCCATCCTTCTCTTCCTGAGGAAATGGAAGTGTTCATCTTCCTCTAAGTATTGCTATGCAAAGCTGCTGTAATTAAACTATATTATAGGGAGTAGTTTTTCCCTTAGGATTTCTCTGCACTTTATAGAATATTGTAAAACAAACAAACAAAACAACCCACATACCTTTGAAGTGTATTTTATCTTTATATAGTTTATTTGCAAGAGTATTTTCCTAATAACTTCACTGTATGAATGTGCATCTTTTTTTTTTTTTTTAAACAAATGATGGTGTAACATTTTGACATCTGTAAGGACAAATGTAGATATTTTTCTAAAAAACTGTGAGGGTCTCATAGCTTGTTTATTGTGTGTTGTAGCTTATAAATATGAAATCTTATAAACATAAGGTTTCAGTTTGACAGAAGTATGATATGTGTAACTTGTGCCATGGACCAAATGGTCACTTTACCCCAGATGAAAAAGAGTTACGATAGCAGCTTGATGGTGACTATACTGTATTCCTTTAAGCAAAAAGGAAACATTTAATATTCTAAATATTTTTAGCCCAAGTTTCATGACATTGAGGATTTTTTACAAACCAAACTCTGTTGTCCTTCATATGTGAAGTTGACACTACTGATGTGTCGATACCAAATATTGGGTTAAAGTATTTAATTTTTATTTATTTTTCTGTTGCATCAAGAAATGATCTATAAATTTAAGATGTGTATACATGGTTATTTACACTGTTTTAGAAAAGAGATTAATATTGTAGTGACCTTGCTCACTTCCACCAGAGAAATAAATTACTTTCAATGGAAGAGGATTTTAGTGCTTTTTTCTCCTAAAATAGACATTAAGCTGCTATTGTAAGGTATTAATGTATGCAGCTCTTTAGGATATCTTGAAACATTTTTTATTTATGACTATTTATATAAAAAAGGATTTCTGTCAAAGTGACTGCTCTACATCACTTGAGAATGAAAAATGGCATTATTTAATTAAAGAACAACTAGCATTTTTTGATATTGTTGGTTCATACCTATTGTCAGTGTTGGCCTTGTAAACTGTTTTTTCAAATTCACTTTGAAGTGATGATTTTGTCCAAGGTCTTGTATGAGGAGCACTTTAAAACAAACTGAGTTGATGTTTTTAAGTTAATCATGTGTTTAATAAATATATGGTTTTTGCATTCAAACTCATCATATAATACATTGTATTTTTTACATTTATTGAAATTCTGTCTAACCTTTATCAAGTGATAATAGTATTCTTTATTGCTTTGATTTTGTATATTCAGAGCTCATAGTGAATATACAAATGAGTCATAGTTTTAATTTTGTTGCCTATGAGCATAGAATAGTGCGATGTATTTCACTTTAGATTTCTCTTGTAATTTTATGTGGGAATTTTTTTAACAGTCAATATTAGGCATTTACTAAAAGAAATCTATAATTATAAGCTTTTCCCCCTAAATTTAAAATGAACATATACAATCTACAATCTTTAATATGCATTTAGATAACCTGTATGCTACTTAAAGAATTTAAATGGATTTTAAATAGCATACAGGTCATTAGATTATATTAAGTGGAATCTTTTTCTGCTCATAAATTGTAAGTTTTCATATTGAGCAAGTAATTTTTTTGGGGGGGTGGTTAGTGAGAACTTGCATAGTGATAAGACAATGAAGGTCAAGGTGCTACTTACTGATAAGGAGTTTTTCTGGTCTTTTTTTTAACTCGTAGGTTTATAAAGAAAACATTAGAACAAGGTTTTGAACTCATAGAAAATAAATCCATTCTATTGCTTGCTTCAAAAAGCTAAATTCCTGAACATTTTCTAGAAATATTTTTAAAAATAAAATACAGTTATTTATGGTTCATACATTTTTTCCCCTTGAAACAGGTGCTTGGAACAGGTTTGCTATATTCATAAGTATCATTTTTACTGTGACATGGAACCACTTTTTTTCTGTAGGAACTAGTAGTATATTTGTGAAATCATTTTTTTTTATGGGATATAAATACATCTTGAATTGTATCTAGGTTTTGTCAGTGATTGGGTGGCAGGAAATAACTATCAAGCTTCAGGGAAACTTGCATTTTAAGGAGCCCCTTCAAGTGTGCTTAACTTTTCTGAATTTTAAGAAAACATAAAAGAACCAAATATGAACAATTATGTAAGAATTTTAGTTTGTCAGGATTTTTTATTATGTATAATTATTGGTTGTTTTGGCTTTGTCTAGGCCAAGTTTGTCCAACCTGCGGTCCATGGGCCGCATATGGCCGGGATGGCTTTAAATGTGGCCCAACATTAATTGTAAAAACTTTCTTAAAGCATTATGAGATTTTCTCTGTGATTATTTTTTTAGTTCATCAGCTATGTTGTTAGTGTTAGTGCATTTTATGTGTGGCCTGAGACTTCTTCCAATGTGGCCCAGGGAAGCCAAGAGGTTGGACACCCCTGGTCTAGGCCATGATATTGAGAAATTTGGAGATTATTGGTATATCAGTGATCATCTGAGCAGAATCAGTGCTTGCTTTTCAAATACCTGGTTTCTGTTGTGTGGGAACTGCAGGCCTCTGATTAAAGTGACTGTTGAGAACTCTTTTATAAATGGACGAAATTTGAACTTTATTATATTACATGGAATTATTGTGTTATCTTCAATCAGGACAAGTCCAAAAATGTATGCTATTGCTTAAATTCCAAAGCAAGAGATAAAGTATGGATCTTCATTTCCACAGTCACCGTGAAAGTTGACCCTGAATTGTAATTTTGCATTTAAATGTAATTATTACATTTAGTGTTTAGAAATCATCACAAGATCTCAGGAAATGTATCCTTGTAATATGTTAATATTACACTACTGTTTATACTAATTCCATATGTGTAATGATATAAGAATTTGGACTCTACCAATTCTTTACCTCTTTCATTAAATGAAGTACATCGGGGTCTGTCTTTTGAGCATTGTTGTTACCACTTGGTGCAGAGGGAGTGTCCTGGCCTGAAAGAAAGCCTGGTTAGGCTGCAAAAGCTCCTTTGAGGCGGTCTCTCTCTTAAGAGCCTGGTGGGTAAGTAAATTGTAGCTGGTAGGTAGGGCTCCTTTTCATGTCTTTCCAGTTCCCCAATCTTCCTTTCTTTGAATTCATATTGGATTGTTCAGTTTAAATTGTTTTGTAACTTGGCTTTATTTTTGCTAAAGTAATTCATACATATAGTTAAAAAAATCAAATAGAACCTGAAGTAGTTTTCTTTACCCCAGCTTAGCAACCTCAGAGATTAAGCACCTTCAAGGTCTTAGTGATTTGTTCTAGTATTTTCTCTTATTAAAAAATAGTTGGGGGGAAAGCCTGGATGGCTCAGTGGGTTAAGCGCTCATTTGCAGCCCCTGGGACCAAGGATTGAATCCTAGCCCTGACCCCTGCGGACCCATATGCTGAACTGGGGAGTGCCCCTAGTCGATTCTCACAGGGGTGAGACCCCAGCCCAGTTCCTGCCCTGTGCAGCCCCACACTCACCTGTGGAATGAAACTATGTGGAAAAACCAGTGATATGCAACTATGGAGATGGTTCTGGGCCCTCCCCCTTCTCTCTCTGTCTCTCTCTGTCTCTCTGTCAAAACCCAAATAAGTCGTAAAAAAAAAAGTTGGGGGAACTGGGATCGTTCAGTGGGTTAAACACTCATCTTGCAGCCCCGGGGTCGGAGGATTGAGTCTTGGCCCCAGCCTGGGTGGACCCACATGTTGAACTGGGGATGCTTCCCATGTGGGAGGCCCCCAGTTCAGTTCTCGCTGGGGTGAGCTCATGTGGAGGCCCCTGGTTCGGCCCCCACAGGGGCAGGCCTCCCATGTGGGAGGCCCTCAACCCGGTTCCCACCCTGCACAGCCCCCTCCCACCTGTGTGGAACAAAACCATGTCAAAAACTGATAACGTACAATTATGGAAACTGCTCTGGGCTTTCCCCCTTCTACCTGTCTCTGTCACTTTGTCAAAAACAATAAAATAAATCTTTTAAAAAAGTTATATTACTATTTATTGACATCAATTTCAGAAATGATTCTTGAATTCTTTTGATGGCAGGCAGGATATACTTATATCCTTACCTCCCCTATGCCTCTCAATATAGCTTACAACTTTTTGTTAAATCAGTAGATAATAAAAGTTGTTTACTGATGAAACCAATAATGAACTATCATTATTTCATTTCAACTGAAATCTTATTTTTCCTAGAATTAATACTTGCTTTATTTTAAAGTTTAATTAGTGTTGTTTGGTTTTTTTTTAATGCACCAATCACAATGATTACCCAAAGGTTTAAATGCTCAAAACAACATTTCTTCCACAGTCCATCTGCTGTCAGGACCATTGCTCTCTAGTTGGACATTCTGGGACTTTCTTTTTCAATCTCCATTGTATCTCTTGTTCATTGGGTCCTATGACTTCCTCTTTCTTAATTCAGTGCGCCCCCCCCCTTTTTTTTTTTTTGCCAGAGTCTATCCAATCACCCTAAACTTCCTGAAAAAAGGTGCATGAGAAGTAAAGATTTTGAGACTACAGTTCTGAAAATGTCTCTACTCTTGATTAATTGGTAGTCCAGAGTCTACGTTGAAAATAATTTTTCCTCAGAATTTTAAGGGCCATGTTTTATTATCTTATTCATTATTCCTATTAAAATTTTGATACTATTCTTTTACATGTTTTTACACTCTGGAAGCTTTTAGTAACTTTTTACCCCTGACATATTGTGATGATGTGTGGGTCTTCATGCATTCATGTTCATGGATACTTGACTTGGAGGAGAGTGTCAATTTGTAGACTTGTCTACTTCAATTCTGGGAAATTTTTTTGTGTTATTTTTCTCCATTTTCTTCATCCTATCTTCCTAGATTGGACCTCACAGATTGATTCTCTAACTTTAAAAGTCTCTCCTCTCCGGCTTCTTCTTAAGTTGTATTATATTTGTTCTTTTTTTTAATCCTCTGGCTCTTCTGTTGAATTTTTTAAGCTATATAATTTAATTTGTTCTTCTTTTTTATAATATTCTATTCTTACTTTATAGATTTAACGTTTTCTCATCCCTGCAGATACTGTTTTTAGTCATGTCTTTCCTGTTTCTTGCATTGTTTCTATTCCACGTTCCTGTTTTCTGTTTTAATATTGTGGGCAATCTTTTATTCTGAAGGCTTTTATAGAAAGTTGGAAAGGTCATCCATTCATCATTAGGATCAGGTACTAAAAAGTAAATTTTTTAGGTCTTATATGTAGGCTGGGTTTATCACTTTTCTGAAGGGCCATCGCAGAGTTGGCCTTTTTTGTTGGGAGTCCCCTAATTTCCAGTGGACATCTTTTCTTTGGAGCCATTACGTTTCTCTGGAAAGTACTCCTGGGTTCTGGCAGCTGCATGGGAGAAGAATGCTGAGGACCCCACAGTTTGTATGGTAGCTTATAATCTTATTTTCAGCCTCCCACGCCCTTCCCACTCACCCCGGTCTTCTATGTTTGGTGACCCTTGGCTTCAGTTTCTGCTGTGGGTGCAAGTTGGGGTTGGGTCGGCTATCTGGCTGTGAAGGGTAGGGAGAGGACCTGGGATCCAGTTGCTCTTTATACAGACTTTAGTCCTAATTTCAGCCCTGTACTTCACTCCCTTTTTCTACAATATCTGGTGTTCCCAATCTTCAGCTTGTTAGGCGCTTGGTAAGGTATATTTTTGGGTACTTAGGCTTTTTATCTTCCTTTGCTCTGCTAGGTTAGTTATTAATCCCCTCCTGATGTTTAGTTGAATAAATGCTGTTGAAAACTCATGGCTGTGTAGCCCGTTCTCTGTAGATTAATACCATTTATATTCATTTAATGTCTTTGTGGGATTTTGGAGATATAGAAAATAAATACATATGGTCCATATCTCATTTAACTGGAAGTCCAGATTTAAATTCTAATAGTGTTCAGAAAATAAAATTTCTTTCGTATTCTCTAATTCATTCTTTCCACTCTCTGATATTTGTTAATTGGTATAGTTTTACAGTACCACCTACCACATAGGACTTTTGTGAGACTTAGAAGAATCAATACCTAAAAATCACTTAGAACAGTGCCAGTCATATAGTATGCATTAAGTAAGTGTTAGCTATTAATAATAATATTATTACCACTATTATTATTAGCACTATTACTTTTAATCCAGTAACCCACTTAGACTTAAATGAAGATGTTTTCACCATAGGAAGAATTGTCGATATATGGGAAAATCTAGTGTTTGATAGTATTGACTATATGTAACTAGACTTCACATGAAATGTTCACATGTTAAAAATACATCAAAGCCTTAAAAAATTCAATCAGTAGTACTCTCAAAGTTTTTAAAAGTTTATAACAATTTTGATGTGGTTTTAAGGTTTATTGGTGTTTTTTTGTTTTTCTCATCTGAATATGAAGTATAGGGAACAAAATTCTGGAGATGTTTATTGTACCTTACCTACAGCCAGTAGATACAATACTCTTATATATACCGTAGAAGGGAGAAATAGAAAAATAGTAGGCTTCAATCATTACATCTATAACCTTCTTGTGGGTAGCTGTACCCTTTTCAGAAAATGTGAATTTACACAAAGCTAAATGCCTGCATTTATTCACTTATTTTAAATATATTCTTTGTATCTGGATTGAGCACATGATAACACAGAATTCTAGTTCTTAGAGGTGAAGGGGAATAGGTAATCCCACCACTCTTTATGGCTAGTGAGCTGCATAGTTGGGGAAGGGGATTTTTATTTGCATCCTCTCTTGCTAGGGTCCTGTGCTTGAGACAAATGACTGTGGTAAATATCAGTATCACTAGATATGAGAAATGTTTCTACAAAAAGAATGTCCAATTGCTTAGTGTGAATAAACACTTGCACATTATCAGGATCACTTTGGCAGCACAGGTGAAGCAGGTAGACATGGTTAGGGTAAAATAGTGCCTGCTATTAGCTTGCTGCTGGCCTGCGTCTCATCACTAGATGTGAATATTATTGTCTTTTTGTGTGTGTCCCCTTACTGTTTGCTTCAATATGTCATCTCCAGAGTTTTGATGTTTACATCTTTGGAGCCATTTTGCTGCCTCTTCTCCAAATGCAGTACCGTAATAATCTCTTTATTTTCATAGGATGGAATTTGCCCTTTCTGTCCCATGGTGTGCTCCCCTTTCCCTCAAAATGACTTTTGTTGGTCTCTTTGATAATAAAACATTTTGGAACACTTACTGTGGGCCAGTTGACTCACCCCATTTTAGCTTCATAACAAAGATATTAAAAGTACAAGAATATCAGTGCAACCGAGGTGCACAGAACCAGGATCAACTCATGCACTTGATTAGAATGACAAGTATGTATTTTGTTACTATATCCTGAAACACTGTTTAAGTGACTAACCCAGAATTTAATCACAAAACCCAACATTTGTGGTCAGGTGGATTAAGTTTGATTAATTATGATAGGAAAATCAAATGAATTAGTGTATGGGGATAATATATTAAGCAATTCCTTTGACATCAGTGAGGGTTAGTTTCCATGGGTAATATATTCAGACTGTCAAAGATGAATAAAGTATATAACTCTGTTAAGAATTTTCTCCTTAGTTTTTATTCTGTAAGAGTGAGAGGAGGATGCTGTTGATATTTGTGCATTTAAAAGTTTGTCACAAGGGGGATGGCGGGATAGTTCAACAGGTTGAGAGCTCTCATTGCAGCCCTCAGCCCGGGCCTGTATGGACCCATATGCTGAACTTGGGTGTACCACCAGTTTGGTTCTTGCCAGGGCGAGCTTCCCATGTGGGAGGCCCCCAGCCCAGTCCCTGCCCTTCGCAGCCCCATGCCCACCTGTGGAGTGGAACTATATCAAAAACTAATGATGCAACTATGGAGACTGCTCTGGGCCCTCCCCCTTCTCTCTGTCTCTCTGTCAAAAACAACAACAACAACAAAAAAAACAAACGTTTGTCACAGAGACTATGTTACCCACTTAAATATCAATATAAAGTATATTACCAGACACTGTCGTGTGGAGACAGGAACAAAGGAGAGAACATTGTCATGAAGGGTTCCATAGATACCAGGAGCTAGACTCAGTTTTTCCTCCAACCTCTTTTGGTATTAGTAGGCAGAGGTTGTCCTTTTGGATGAGATGTAACAGTTTAGGAATAAAGAACTAGTTATATGTAGTAAAAAAGGAGGTGTTTTTGGAAAATGTCTCAGTCTCAGTGCCATCATCTTTCTCCCAGTACTAATTTATTTATTTATTTAAAGATTCGTTTTATTGCTTTTGACAGAGAAAGATAGCGACCGAGAGAGAAAGGGGAGGCCCAGAGCTGTACCCACAATTGTACGTCATTAGTTTTTCGACATAGTTTTATTCCACACAGGTAGATGTGGAGCCTTGCGAGGTGGGAACCAGGCCTGGGGCCTCCTGCATGGAAGGCATGCCTCTGCAAGCCAGGGGCTGAACCAGGGGCCTCCTACTTAGAAGATCGCCCTGGCTGGAGCTAAATTGGCAGGAGGGGTGGGGGACCAATGTGGGAAGCACACCACTGTTCAGCATATGGGTTCGCACGGGCCGGGACCAGGACTTGATCCTCAGACCTCAGGGCTGCAAAGTGAGCACTCAACCTGCTGAGCCATCCCACATCCCCTACTCTGGACTTTAAATTCTGGGAGAGCTGTGTTATTTCCCACTCTTCCTCTTAGTTTTTAAAAGCAATACCTCACTATATTCTCTTTATTAAATAATCACTTAGACAATATGAATAAAGTGAAAGTTCACCTTGACACCTCCACTTCCCCAAGGCTAAGTGTATATCCTTCTAGACCAGGGGTGTCAAGCTCAATTAAAACACGGGCCATTTGGTGCAACAGGCAAGATTCACTCGGGCCACATCACATTTACAAACGTCGCTGGAACTGAGTCAGCACGTTTATACACACCCACAGGCCCCCAGGAAAGGCACTGGGCCATGTGTATACTTGTCTTCAGTAGTTAAAGGGTTGATGAGGGAATTGTGTGTACGGTATTGCCTCGATCTCCCATAAGTGCTATTTTCTTCATAACAATTTTTTCTATTTTCATTTTGTTTCAGAGCATCATGGGCCACAAAAAATTACCTCGGGGGCCGCATGCAGCCTGCGAGCCGCCAGTTTGACACCCCTGTTCTAGACCATTCCCTGTGCATGACTTACATAGGTATACATTGCATTGGTTCACATTAGCTGGTCAATAACAAAGTAATTAAGTAAACAGTGGCATATCTCTGTATGATGTAGCTGGTAATAAAAGATGAGTTTATATATCTTTACAAGTACTTTTCATGTGTGACAGAGAATAATTCTGACCACTGCTATTGTTGACCTGATGGTCATTCCAGCTCCTATTTTCTTTTTAATCCCTCTATGCAAATAAATGGGAATGGATTGCTTTTTCAAGATAGCTAGAATGAGACAATCCTAGAGGATCTAGTACTTTAACCGTGTTTGTCAGTGGATGGGAATGCTGGTTTGTGTGCATGGTTTCTTAGTTGGAGACAATGCAAATGGAGTTTTGTTTTGAGATACAGCTTTATGTTTAGTTTTAGCATTGATTTTACAAGTTTAGCTGCAAAGGATAAAACTAGTTTACTGCAGAAGTTACCATGATTTGGTTAAGATAGAGTTGTGTTTTTATGGTGTGACAGCAGTCAGAAGTATGGCCTAGAGACATCCAATAAAGTTAACAAATAAAAAGAAGTATGGCCTAGAAATTGTGGGTTAAGCATCCAGATCTCTGTCAGTTAGTGTGTCAGTGAGTTTGAGGCTAGGTTATCAGAAAGCGACCTACCTACCTGATTAATGATGTCTGCTCTGGGCTTGGTGGGATGGTGTGTGTGGAATGGTGACAAGGATATTCTGTCCAGTATATAGGGCAGTGATTATGGTCTGGCTTACTATAACTTTTCTAGATTATATATTTTTAAGTACTCACAACAAACAATGTGGAAAAACTCAATTGATAACCTGTTTTCAGTTTCCACTGTCACACTGGGATGAATTTAATTATATGTATATTTCAAAAAAAAAATGGAAACCTAAATAATCCATTACCTTCATTCAGGCCCAGTGTATACGTGGGGTGTCTGGAAAAAATCCAGCCATAAATGCCTCTGTTTTTCATATTAAAATGGCTGGATACTGAGAGAGAAAGAATTTTAAGATAGCAGAAGAAAAGGGCCACCTGGAGATTCTCACTAATGAGAGGGGAAGAATTTTGAGATAGCTCACTTCAGAGGAAGATTACACCCTATAAATCAGTGACTGGACTCCTGCCACCTGGAGACCCTCGAAAACCTAAAAGTAACAGGATTTATCAAGAAACTTCTAACAAGGTTTATCCAAAAACTACATTCCTACCGAAATTCCCCCTCCCCACCTTGAGCCACTAGTGGTACGTAGAATCTTAGACAAAGGGATCACATGGACACGGAAAAAGTAGATAAACTAAGAAATTTACCCACAGAGAGCACGTATTAGGTGCTGCTAGCCCCGAGTGCTCTGTCCGCTAATAAAATCTCCTTCCTCTATTTAAAGACTTGTCTGAGGATCAGATATCCTCTGTAGGGTGTTGCTTCCTGTAACAGTACTTTCTGGACAGCCCTGTATGTGTGCATAAGTAACACACAACATTCATTTACTCACAGTGCCTTTGTGAATTCAAAGACCTTTGCAAGCTTGACATGGTGCTCAGGTAAAAACAAAAACAAACAAACAAAAAACAGTGCCATACTTCTATTATAAAAATAAAAAAAAAGCACTTTAAAAAGTATGAGTTTAGCAAGTGAAATTCAATAGGATACTTTTGTGTTTCGATCACCCTTAGTCATCACTTGGGAGTTTTAATTTGTCTGCAGCAAACCTTAAGCAAGTTGCTCTTCTTTCTCTTTGCTGTGTTTTGTTTTGCTTTTTTTAAATATAGGCCATGATTTGGGGAGAGAAATTTTACACATTGCAAATTCTTGCTTTGTGAATCAAGCCACTTGGCCACACAGTGTCCTTGATTATGGTCGAGTCATGAAGTCCCTGGCAAAAGGTACAGAAGACTTTATGGACTCATAATAGTCTCTTTTGGGACATGTGGTTTCTTCTATCATATTTGCATCAGTTACTTTCAGATTTAACTCCTGCAGGTGTTTTTCTTTCTTTGTGGGGAGTATGAAGGGAGTATGAGAGTGATATAATTTTAGATGATGTGTTTAATAATTCAAGTCCATTACTGGCTTGATCTAGAAAAAATAGAAGACTCACTATATTTTTTCCCCCTATACTTTTTAAATTCTGTATATTATTTTGGTCTTTCCTTTTTACCAGCTCTGGAGAAATCATGGTTGTATATTACAGAAATTATAGTTGAATGTTAAAAGTTTCTAAGAGCTTTCTAATATTATCCACAATTAGCCAAAGAGAAAATCATATGAACTTGTCCCATTCTTTCTACCTTTACTTTCTTCTTATCTCTCTCTTTCTCCATTTTTAGTTGATAATTATAGAGTCCAAATCACCTCTTCAGTATCTCTATATTTAGTGGACAATTTTGGAAAAGAAAAAAAAAATTTGGGAAGGGTGGTGAGTTCAAGTGTGCATTTAATTTAGGATTGCTTATATATGTTTATTCACCTTTAAAAAAAAATGTTTGTTCAGTCAATATTCACTGACCCCTTACTTACAAAGTGCTGTGTTGCTAGTATTTACCTTTGCATTCTAATCCTCGAGTGCACTAATATTCACTGCTTTATTTTTATTAGTTTAGAATAAAATTAAGTATCTTAATTATACTTGGCTTTCCTAAATTTACACCATTTAGTTGAATAGTATCATTGAAATTTGCACACCAGGCATTATTTTAACCTTGGCATAAATGAGTAAGCATTAGAAAATATGACTGTTTTAAAATAGTTTTATTTTTGTGTATACAAATATTGAAAACATGAGCACATGATTCTTTTTGCCTTTTAAATGTCTTTATTTTTGTTTAGTCATAACTAATACATATAATGGTTTTTGCAACAAGAGTTTGGGAGTGTTTAAGTAAATAACTGGTAACTTTAAAAGTTAGAAATTGAAAATACATGTTGCAGGAAGCAACACCTGACAGAGGATATCAGACGCTCAGACAACTCTAGGTAGAGGAAGGAGATTTTATTAGCCAGCGGAGCACGAGGGGCTAGCAGCACCTAACATGCGCGCCCCACGGGTAAATTTCTTACAGTTTATATACTTTTTCAGCGCCCATGTGATCCCTTTGTCTAAGATTCTACATGCCATTTGTGACTCAAGGTGGGGAGGGGGAATCTGCATGTAAGAGTTTTGGATAAATCTTGTTAGAAGTTTCCTGATAAATCCTGTTACTTTTAAGTTTTTGAGGGCCAGTCCCTGATTTATAGGGTGTAGTTAATCTGTCATCTGAGTGAGAATCTTCAGGTGGCCCTCATCTTCTGCTATCTTAAAATTCTTCCCCTTTCATTCCTCCCTTTGAGACTCTAGTATTCTTTTTTATGCTGGGATCTCACATTTTTCTTCTGAGTCCTGGGGGATTTTTTTATAGTGGTGGGTAAAGTATATATGGGCTGCAGTTCATTGCTGCACTGTGGCTTCTAGCATGTTCCTTAAGCTGTTTATCAGCAGAGTAGCAGGCATGAACCTATCAGGCAGACTCCTAGGAGTAGTAAAACTACACCTATTAAGGTTTTGATCCCACCAAAGGCTGAAAACCATCCCCCCAAAAGGCTATTGGGGTTCCATCTGTGCCACACTTGCATGGGCAGATGTGCCAGTTTGGTCATCTTTTTTACTAGGTCCTCAACTGCCTGGCCCTGATCATCTATGTGCAGGCAACAGTTGGTGAGATTGAATTTTCCATATGTCCTTCCTTCTGTTGCTAATTTCCCTCCCTCCCCAGAGTCCGATTATAAGAAGCCCCAAAACAAGGTTCCTCAGACGACGTTCCTCAGGCTTCGGCCCTGCGTGGACCAGCCATCTTCCAGATTGTGGCTGGAGCAGGGCAGTCGTCCTTCAGCATCCATAGGGTGGGTGCGTCGCAAGGGCTCTGTTAGGTGGGTGGTCGGTCACCTTCCATATTCCGGGTCTCCCATCAGTGGCTGCCTTCTTTACCCTGGTGAAGTGCATCTACGGAGTGATACCTGTTATTTTTCTAGCGTTGTTTTTTTGGTTTGTTTTGTTTTTTAAGTCTGATTGTAATGTTCTACAATATGTCTAAAGTATAAGCTATTGGTAAGAAACAAGCTGAATATCAGCTCAAGTCTAGGAGCTCTATTTATCTCTACAATCGAGCAGGTTCTGGAAAATAGGTCCAGAGTGAGCGGTTGAGACAGAGTAAATAGCTCTATTATTAGTCATAAAATTAAGAGGCTTATCTGCCATGTCAGGGGTCACCCACACTTTTTCTATCATTATAGCAGTTTTTTGGGGAGCTGCTGAGCACCTCAGACTCTGTTAGTCAACCACAGACATTTGTGGAGGAGTTGGTTCTTATTCCCTTCAAAACAAGGGACAATCCCTCTTTCGGTGCCTTTTTGTTTTGCACAAGGGCGTGGCTGCTTTGGAGGAGTAAGGCACTCCTTATTCCAGAAGTCTGGGCTTCTGCACCCTAAGTAGGGTCTTTCACATGGTATTCCTCTTTTGGGGTTGCTGGGGTGGCGCCTGAGGTGACATAGGTTCTGGCCCATCTATACTGTGGCCAAAAGTCTGGCCTTTTTGATCTCATCTCCAGTTTCACTGTTTCGTCTTTTCTAGTCATCCCTGTCTCAGTTGCTGAAGACATTGAAACAAATTTCTTGGCCTTCCTTATGATCTGAACATTTTCATTAGGAATGCAACAAACAATGGGTTAGAATAATTGTAATACCCTGCCAGGTGAGGAAAACATCAAGCCTAATTGAGATAATATAAAACATAGAAAATCATTTTAATAAGGTATAGACTCTTTGTTTTTCTCAGGCATAAAATTTTCCAGTTCCAGTAGTGGACCAGCAGTTCAAGAAACCCTTGCCTAATCCAGCATTTCAATCCTGTCCAGCCCAACCACATATAAAAATTTCCTTCACAAACCTTCTAGAACTTTCTTAGTCCCTCTTAGTTCGTCTCCTTTTATTTATTCAGAAATAACCATCCTATAACATACATTTTTTTCTCAATTTCTTCAAAAATGCATTTCCATGCCTTATTCCTTCTTAAAACATATACATTTAATTACATGCAAAATCTCCATATTAATTAGCATCCATAACCCTCAGAACTTTAGTTTCTATTGACAATTGAAAAGTAAAAGTTAGTGTTTCCAATGGTAAATTTATAAACACGTTTCGTAACCTTTAAAAGCATAAGTTTTATTTGCTAATATCATATACCGGTATGACATTATTTCTGAAGATGTTTATAAACAACTTTTTATCTTTTAAACCTTGGTGAAAACAAAAAGACTTTAAAACTTAAACCAGCCTTAGTAAACATCTTCCTAGATCACATGATCCTGAAAAGAGCTTGGGTTTTTATTCATTTAAGCCATTAACTTCTTAAAGTCAATTAAACATTATAATCTGGTAACACCATAGGAGGCAGAGACATCACTTTATATGTAAAGCATGCATAGACATCAGATCATATGCATAAACAGAAGTGTCAACAACTGCAAAGACAAGATTTCCCTGCAGTTTCAGAGCCCGAAACAAAAGGAGGTGGGTGTTGCCTTGCATCGGTAAAACTGTTTGCTCTTCCCGTTCCAATCTCATGACATCACAAGGAAGTGTCTCAGAAAGCTGAGCCTCAAAGGAATGATTTCGGTAAAGCTTCCTTGAAGGGGGCGTCTCAAAAAGCTGAGACCTGATGGAATGATATTGGTTGTTCTCCCTTGTTGGATGGTTTCTAAACAATGACTCCATCTACTGAGATTGTGTGGGTGTATGAAGGCATAGCACATGTTGGAATACAATGGAGACTTTCGGGAAAACAGTTTCCAGGCACAAAGTTCACAGACTTTGGGATTAAAGTTTATCTTCCTTATACAATAGCTAATAAAAGCTATGTGTTGGCCCAATTCAGGGCTCAATCCTTGAGGCTCAGTCCTTGAGGCCTGAGTCCCTTCCTTGGCCCTGCTTTCAATCTATTCTTGGCTACTGTCTTTCTTAACCCTACTGTCTCCCTTCTTACATCCCATGGCTCTTGTTGTGGCTCTTGTCATGCTGGACTCGACAGGTGGGGAGGGGCCTGGCCTTGATGTCCCCCATCCCAGCTTTCCAGCATCTGCTGTTTCCCTTTAGATCCCAAGGTTACATTTACATTCCTTAGATATGGATGTTAGTGGCCCTAGAGTTACACTAGCTTTTTTTTTAGCGATGGCCATCTTGGTTACCTAGGCCTCCCTGATTGCCTAAGTTTGCTTTGAATTTTTCATTCCATGCTTTTGAAGTCCCGAGATATGAATTGGTTTATTTGAATTGCCCTGGGAGGTAAAGGCTCTTGTATTCCAAATACCTCTGATGTTCTCAAAGACAGATAATTCCCTGTACCAGGTCCAGTCTGGCAGAACGAAGTTCCTGAGTTCGAGCGGTGGGAATGAAGACAGACCAAATGACGTGCCGACTGCCCCTCAGTAGGAACAGCCCCGAATAGCTTTATTAGTTATCTTTTATAGTATACATGTGCGTCATTACAAGAGAACGTCAGACATTGTTTATCTCAGCTAAGCCTCGTCCAAGGGCATCTTTATCTCAAGCACATAGCCATTTCTTTGTTAGCACATAGCCATTTCTTTGTAAGCCTTTTTTGCTTGTAAGCCTTTTTGCTTCTAGTTTCTAGCTTACTGGCTTTCTGTAACACTATGTTGCAAATTGTCAGCTCTCAAACCTTCATGCGAAGCAGCAGGTATGCATCTAGTTTCTATCCCTTTCGGGAGGTTGTGTATGGGGGGGTGGGGTGGGGGTGGGGTGGGCTGAGGCCTTGCCATCAAAGCCTCCAGAGAGCCTTCCCAGCCAAGCACATGGCCAGCTCCCAACATCTCCCTCTTCTATTTTATTTAATTTGAGGAAGTCTATACCCTACCAAAACGACCCCGCATGCTCCACACCAGCCTCGATGACCTTCGTCACCCGGCAGGGATTTTTACAACTCCACCAAAATATAAGCTATTGGTAAGAACCAGGCTGAATATCAGTCCAAGTCTAGGGGCTCTGTTATCTTCACAACCGAGCAGGTTTTTAGAAAATAGGTCCAGAGTGAGCAGCTGAGACAGAGTAAATAACTCTACCATTAGTCATAAAATTAAGAGTTTTATCTGCCACATCAAAGGACACCCATACATTTTCCCCTCATTGGTGTAGCAATCTCTTGGGGAGCTGCTAGGCACCTCAGACCCTGTCAGTCAACCAGAGACACTTATGGAGGAACCGGTCCCTATTCCCTAAAAAAGGAACATTTCCTTTTTTACTGTCTCATAGTTTTGCACAAGGGCATGGCTGCGTTAGACGAGCAGAGCCCTCCTTATTCCAGAGGTCTGAGCATTTGCACCCACAGCAAACTCCTTTGTGTTGCTCTTCTGGGGTTGCTGGGGTGGCTCTGAGGTGACAGATTCTGTCCCACCTATTACTGTGACCAAAAATATGGCTCTTTTTTTAATCTTGTCTCTGGTCTCACTCTTTTCCCTTCTCCAGTTATCCCTGCTTTCAGTTACTAAAGACACAGAAATAAATTTCCTGGCCCTCCTCAAGATTTAAAACTTTTCTCTAGGAATGTAACCAACAATGGGTTAAAATCATTGTAATACCCTGTCAGGTGAGGAAAAACACCAAACTCAATATAAAACATATAAAATCATCTCAACAAGGTACAGACCATTTTTCTTCCCCTTCTTTATTTTTTAATTTGAGCAAGTGGAGTTTTGCTTGCACTTTTGCAATGCTTCGCATTCCGGCTCAGACGCAGACTGAAAATAAACAAAGAAAAATCACTACTAAGATAGAAATTGTTATTCCAGAATACAAGAAAGATCTTAATTCTTTTCCTGTGATTATAGAAGAAAATCTATTAAACAAATCTTCTGCCAATTCGGCACGAGTAATATCCAAGGAAGGAGCAGTTTCAATAGCATTAATATCAGCATGCAAACGAGCAATATCTACAGAAAAATTTTGATTACTCCATATACCTAACAGATGATTTTTAACCTTTTTCCAACCCCATTCAGTCTGATTATATAGTTTTTGAGTAACACATAGACATTGAAATTGTATATGACATTGTAAAGAAAGGCACACTTTTATACTTTGAATCTGATCACCAATCAATAATATGGCTTCCTCCAAAGCATTCAATTTTTCTTCTATTTTTTTAATCTATTCTTTCTTGGGAACCCAAAGCATCAGATACATTTTTAGCAAGTCCATTTACATATTGCGCAGTATGAATTTCTTGTGTCAAAGCTACCCCAGCTACGGCTGCAGTAGCAGTAATAGATAACAATACTAAAATTCCAGTAATTAATATACTTATAAATCTCCTAGGTCTCCCAAGGAGTGCTTTTAAGTCTTTTAAAGTTTGTATTCCCTCATTATTACACCACTGTCCAGTGATCTTTACTGGAACCATAACAAAAGCAGGTTGATGTAAAACTATTAAATCTTTTCCCTTATTATTATGAGAAACACAATTAGTTAAGTTACATAACTTACACTGAATAGTATAATGACCATTAGTTTTGGTTACATTGAGATTACCAATTAACAACACATAAGGAGCACCTACACAAGAATAGGCATGTTTATGCGAATTGACATTAGAATTTGGATGAGTTACATTGATAAAGTCCAA
>PVKE010007810.1:0-24698 GCA_004027555.1 Craseonycteris thonglongyai
GCCTGGGCCAGAGCCGGGATTCGATCCTCGGTCCTCGGGGCCTCAAAGCGAGCGCTCAACCCGCTGAGCCGTCCCGGCTTTCCCGGAACTTCTTTTTTTAAAGATTTATTTTTATTGTTTTTTGACAGAGACAAAGAGAAGGGGGAGGGCCCAGAGCAGTCTCCATAATGGCACATCATTAGTTTTCTACATAGTTTTCATTCCACAGGTGGGCGCAGGGCTGCACAAGGCAGGAACCAGAAAAATGGAACTTCTTAATTGGCTATCAAGGTCTTCTACCTGTGTACTTTCTTCCTTTTTTTTTTTTTTTTTCTTAGATTTATTTTATTGTTTGAGAGGTGAGACAGAGATAGAGAGAAGGAGGGAGGGCCTAGAGCAGTCTCCATAGCTGTACATCATTAGTTTTGACATGGTTCCATTCTGCATAGGTGGATATGGGGCCGCACAGGATGGAATGGAACCCGGGGCCTCCTGCTTGGGAGATGAGAACCTTCCCTACCATCCAGGTGGTTATCAATTGTGCCGCAGTTCACCGTATGATCTCACATGTGGAATCTTTTTTTTTAAGATTTATTTATTTTTGACAGAGAAAGACAGAGACAGAGAGAGACAGAGTGAAGGCGGGAGGGCCCAGAGCAGTCTCCATAGTTGTAGCCATCAGTTTTCAACATGGTTTCATTCCACACAGGTGGGTGGGGCCACGCAGGGAGGGAACTGGGCTGGGGGCCTCCTGCATGGGAGGCACCCGCTTTGAGCCAGGGGCTGAACCAGGGGGTGAGAACTGAACTGGGGGCCTCCCTCATGGGAAGCACTTCCCAATTCAGCATGTGGGTCTGCACGGGCTGGGGCCAGGATTTGATCCTGGAACTGCAAAGTGAGCACTTAACCTGTTGAGCCATCTCGGCTTCTCCTCTTTTTTTTGTTAAATATATTGCAGTGACATTGGTTGATAACAATTACATTGTTTCCAGGTATACAATTCTACATTATATTGTCTATGCATTGCATTATGTGCTCACCACCCAGAATCAGCTCTCTTTCCATCACCATATACTTGAAATGCTGCAGTTCAGCATTTGGGTTCACACTGGCTGGGGTTGGGATTCAATCCTGGAACCTCATGGTTGTAAGGCAAGTGGTCAACAACCTATTGAGCTATCCTGGCACCCACAAGTGTGCTTTCAGTGTTTCTTTTTTTAAAAAATTTTATTGTTTTTGACAGAGACAGAGAGAAGGGGGAGAGCCCAGAGCAGTCTCCATAGTTGAACATCGTCAGTCTTCGACATGGTTTCAGTTCCACACAAGTGGGCGAGGGCCGCACAGGGTGGGAGTTGGGATGGGGGCCTCCCACATGGGAAGCACACCACAGTTCAGCATATAAGTCTGCGTGCATTGAACCTGGGGCCCAGATTCAATCCTCATTCCCCAGGGCTACAAAGCAAGAGCTTAACCTGCTGAGCCATCCCGGCTTCTCCATCAGTGTTTCTTAAATGTTTCCTTTACTTAGAATGCTCCTCTCTGCCCCTAACACACACACCAGTTAACCACTCCATTCAAAACACTAGAGCCATTACTTCTTCCCAAAGCCTTCCCTGAACCTCCAGGCTGGGTAAGAATCTCCTTCATCTGAGCACTTAACACATTAAGAGTTTCTTGAGGATAATTAGCCACTCAACAGCGTTATTTACTGTGTGCTGGTTACTGGGGATAGACAGATGAATAAGACAAAGTCTCTGTTCTAAGTTTCTACTCAGAAGATAGACTTTGAACAAATAATTTCAAGTGTGGTAAGGACTATTTAGGAAGCATACATGCAGCAGAGAATCCCATGTGATCCAAAGGCCTCTCTCAAAGAAGTGGCAAAGAGTGCCTTGGAATAAGCTAAGAAAGGAGGTGAGGCATGGGATGGGAGGTGGAGTATTCTGGGTGGTATGCATTAAGTCCTTGGGGATTCAAGAACTGAAGTTCTAGTAAGGATGAAGGCAAATAGTGAAATGCAGAGTAATGAGTAAGATAAAGACTTACCCAAATTCAACTTTCTACCTCCTAGTCCTAAAAGGGGCCTGGCACACAATAGGCCTCACTAAATTCTTTGGTGAATGGTGTCCTTGGTCCCTGATGTGTTCTTCACAAAAGCATACAATCCTACAAGCAACTACTTCTTTGTCAATCTAGCAGACACCCACTCACATTTATCTCCTCAGTGAGGTCTGTAATTCAATATCTACTCCTGTCAAGGGAGTTCGTTATTCACTTCCCCCACTATTCTCTTGCTAGAACACCTACGGTATTTTTTCCTTTTCATGTGTATATAAAATTTATATTTGCATATGTATTTTTAAAAATCACAGTCTTCTTTACTAGATTATGAGATTCTCAAGAGCAGGAACTAGCTCTGGTTCCAGGTAAATACTTGTGTTTGTAGAGCAAATGGATGGAGTCCTTGTCCTCCTTTTGCAGGCATCTGTTCTAAAGTCCTCCCACAGCAGAAGATCCTTCCAGTAGGGTGTTTCACTGCTCCCAGCTGAGTCTCTTCACTGATTCTCTGAATCGGCAAGCTGGCCTTACCTGTGCTAGAGGTGGGGTTCCAGCCATAGTCTGGTCCCTTCCGATGTCTCCTCCATCTCCTACACTACATTTCCCCTTGCTAAATCACTTGGCTCCAGCCACACCAGCCTTCTGCTTCTCAAACATGCCAAGCTTATTCTTACCTTAGGGCTTCTAGTTCTATTATAGAACACTCTTTCTCCAGAGTTTCAAATGGTTAACATTTTCTCATCATTCAAGGCATCTCAAATACTATTTCCTTAGAGATGTCTTCCCTCCTGACATTAAAGAAGGCCCCCCACAATCTAAGTTGTACATTTACAAAGAAGTTGTGGTATATTTACACAGTGGAATACTGCTCAGTGATAAAAGATGAAATACTGCCATTTGTGACAACATGGATAGACCTTGAGATCATGTTAAACGAGATAAGTCAGATTGAAAAAATGAAGAACCATATGATTTCACTTATAGGTGGAATATAAAACTGAAAGTAAAAGAAACAAAAACTCATGGACACAGTCAATACAGTAGTTGAATGGTTACCTGAGAGTAAAGGGGGAGGGGTGGGGGAGTAGGGAGGGGGCATCAAATACATGGTGATGGAAAGAGAACTGACTCTGGGTGGTGAGCACATAATGCAATACATAGATGATGTAATGTAGAATTGTACACCTAGAACCTATGTAATTTTTACCAGCCAATGTCACCCCAATACATTTAACAATAAAAAAATAAAGAGGCCCCCAAGCATACCCTTTCTATTGCATCATCATGCCCTTTTTCCTTTGTGCACCTATCTTCCTTATCTTCATTATCCTCTTTACTTGTTTACAGTTTTTACATCCTTAGAGGGGCCTTCATAGTCACCTTCTGTGTGTTTTGTTAACTACTGCATCTCTAATACCTAGAATGGTGCCAGGGACATAATAGGGATCAATAAATACTTGATGAGAGAATGAATACAATCAAAATGTCTTCGGAGATCTTGCATGTGAGTATCCAGGCACTTATTCCCTTTTCCCAGCTATGGGGAAGAGCAAAAATTTGACCAGATGCAACCCCAATATCCAAACTATACCCTGGAATCTGCAGACTGAGGCTCAGGTTTGAATCCTGGCTCTACTACCAATTTCCTCATAGAACCTCATTTTTTAGATAATTTGGTGCAACAGAAGAATAGGAACTTTGGAATCTGCTACTTACCAGCTATGTGACTTTGAGCAAATTACTTAAGCTCACTAAGCTTTATTAATAGTTCCATCATTTGTCAAAGGGAGATATTAATGATCCCCACAGAGCTCTTGTAAAGAGACAATGTAGGGATTGTAAGCACTTACTAAATGTTATTTCTCTTTCTTCCATCATTTCTGATTCTTAGTTGCTCCATTCATAAAATGGGAGAATTAGATATCTTTTTCAAAAGAAGTGGGAAACACCCCAATATTTAAATATTGCAAATTAAAATTTGTAAAAGACCTCTTCTTTTTTTTTTTTTAAGCTAATTTTTTAAATGTAAAAAGCACCCCGATGGCCAAACAAGATAGTCTGCAGATTGCCTTTGGCCTGTGAACTACCAATTTTCCACCTACGTGACTGGGTTGTCAGGGATGCTATGACAATCCTTACTGTATAATTTAGGCAAATTAGTTTACTTCCCTGAACTTCAATGAATTCATCTGTAAAATGGACTAACCTTTGTACATATCAAAAGAGCAACAAATTCATAGATCCAACAGAAATGGTGGTTACCAGAGGGGAAGGGGGATGGGGGGAGAAGAGGGTAAAGAAGTCAACTATATGGTGACAGGAGACCAGACTTTGGGTGATGAGCACACAATGAAGTATACAGATGTTATATTATAAAGTTATACGCTTGAATTTTATATAACGTTAATAACTAGTTACCCCAATAAATTTAAAAAAGATCAGGTGTGTGAAACGCTCAGCATAACCCTTAGCATAGGAGGCACACTATACAATACAAGGCATAGGTAGCTTGGAGGGCTGTTGATTTGAGAAGTATTCAAGTAGCAAGATAGCCTAGAGGGGATGCCTATATAGTTCAACAGGTTCAGCACTTGCTTTGCAACCTCAAGGTCTGGGGACTGAATCCTGCCTGTGCAAACTCACATGCTGAACTGCAGCACACAACTGGTAACTGCCAGGTTGACGGCGAAGGTTCTGTCTCCCATGAGGGAGGCCCCCAGTTCTGTTTTGCCCCACGCAGCTCCCATCTACCTGTGTGGAACAAAACTATGTCATAATTACTGATGTACAACTATGGAGACTGCTTTGGGCCCTCCCTCTTCTGTCTCTCACCTTCTCTCAAAAACAAAATTAATCTTAAAAAAAAAAAGATATTGTGAAACCTAAGAGGCCAAAAAGGAGAGGCCAGGAAAGTAAAGACGGGAGAGGAGGTAAAAAGAGGTGAGGAGCCAACAGGGTCCGCCTTCCAGGCGGGGCGCCATGGAGAGGCGAGAGGCCCAGGCCCAGGCGGGAGCGCACGTGGCCTATTTTGGGCGGGGCAGACCGCTTGGCGGTGCCGAAGACCTCTGAACCGGCCACGAGAGCCAAGCCTTGTAGGTAGGTTACAACTGGGCTGCAAGGACCCTGAATATCGGCATGCGGCGACCTGCGTCCTGGGAGTCGGGGAACACCGGAGGGCGATAGCTCTGGGTTCGCCACCCTACTACGGCCTTTTGGGCCGGACGCTAGGGTCCTTTGGACTCCTCCCCTAGGGGGAGGGGTTATGTGTTCCGACCAATGAATGGCCTCCCCGATGCCCCGCCCCGCCCCTGAGCCACGGCCTCACGGAGTGCCCAACAGCCGGGCGCTCTGCCCTGGGGCTGCGCGAGCGTGGAATCTGCGGCTGGTGAGTGCGCACCCCCAGGGTCTCCGCCCTGATCCCGCCTCCCACTGGAGCCCTACTGCTCAGGGCTGCCGACCTGGGCGCCGGGAGTGACTCAGCGTGAGGTTGGGGGCGGGGGGGGGGGTGTGTGTGTGACTCGCTGGAACAGGAGATTCGAACAGTTCAGGGCCTTGAATGCCGGAATGAGTGGGGTGAACGAGTGTCTTCAGAGCTAGTTCCGGGGCCGAGCTAGGGTGGAGGGGACAGGGCCAGACCCAGAGACCAGGGCAAGGCGAGAAAGGCCACGGCTGCACTGCCTTGCTCGGGCCAGAGCCAGGGCCAGGGCCATGTTGGGGGTCGGGCGGGTCCTGAGCTTCTGACCCAGCCGCTTGCTCCAGGACACCAAGATGCCTGGAGAACAGCAGACAGAGGAGGAGGAGGAGGAAGAGATGCAAGAGGAGATGGTTCTTCTGGTGAAGGGTGAAGAGGATGAGGGTGAGCAGAAGTATGAGGTGGTGAAACTCAAGATCCCCATGGACAACAAGGAGGTACGAATTCCATACCCTGGGGCCCCATGGTCCCTAACCTCATCCAGGTCCAGCATCCCTCAGATAGAAGCCAGGAATCCTGCCCCTACTTTCCCCTGAATTTCAGACCTAGAATCTGAGGGTTGGCCACTCATCCTTCTGCTACACTACCCATGCTGCCATCAAATAGATGTCACGCCTACTGTGCCAGGCTCTGTGCTGGGTTCTGGAGAGTAAATGCTAGCCTTGGTTCCCTTGGTTCCCCATGAAGCTTGATGTCTAGCAGGGTTAGACTGCCCAGTAACCCCACAGTTACAATCCTAGGTGAGGTTTGGAAGCCTGGACCTGGGAACTTAATGCGGACTCAGGGGTGGGGGGTCAGGTTAGGCAACAGCAGTAGTAGTCGCTGACTGACTCTTGGTAGCATTTACTATTCTCCAGCACTGTTAATCTCCTCAATTTTATAAGGTTGGTAGTATTTGTTCCATTTTCCAGGTAAGAAAACTGAGGCCCAGGAAACTGGACAGTTTGGTGACTGGCTCAAGGTGTCAAAGTTAGTAAAGGGATGGCTTATCTGAGAACAATGAGAGTGATTGGTGAAGTGGGTGGCTACTCCAGGCAGAAGGAATGGGCCTGTCAGGTGGCTCTGAGTGAGAGAATGGGGCACTGGGAGAAGTGAGGGCAGGCAGGTGCTGTAGCATGGATGAGAGTAGGGTACGGTAGTTGGTAGGCCAGGTAGGGCACCTAGGTTTTATCCTGAGGGTAATGAAGGTTTAAAGAGAAGTTTTAAGATCAGAATGAGTTAGATTTCCCCATCTGAGACCCCAATTGCCACCAGTTATATTTCCATATCCCAGAACCCCACAGGACTCCCACCACCAGCCAGTGCAGCTCTGAGCCCAGCTGGCTCTGCCTGGTTTCTGGGCCCAGGCTCTGATTTCTTCTTGCACCATAGGCAGTTCCCAGGAAAAGAAAGCTCTGTTGCCCCCTAGTGAATGTGGTGGGCCCTAGGGGGAGGGGGCTGGCTGCTTTGACCTCTTCCAGTACAAGTAACTATTTAGTTCTGTTTTCCTCAGGCCTCCTGGGTCCATCACCCTAGCTTGCTTAGTCTGACTCTTCTGGCCCTGTGGATCCCCTGATCTCCGCCTTTGACTTTTTTTTTTTTAACATTTATTTTGTTTTTGACAGAGAGAGACAGAGAGAAGGGGGAGGGTTCAGAGCAGTCTCCATAGTTGTACGTCATCATTTTTCAACAAGGTTTCGTTCCACACAGGGGGTTGGGGGGCTGCGCAGGGCGGGAACTGGGCTGGGGGCCTCTTGCATGGGAGGCATGCCCCCTAGAGCCAGGGGCCAAACTGAGGGTTGAGAACTGAACTGGGGGTCTTCCCGCATGGGAAGCACACCCCAGGTCAGCTTATGGGTCCACATGGGCTGGGCTGGGATTCGATCCAGAGTCCTTGGGGCCGCAAAGAGAGCTTTTAATCTGCTGAGCCATCCCAGCTTCCTCCTCCTTTGGCTTATACTCATAAATTAAGAACTCAGACTCCAGAACTTAGGGTGGACTTCCACCTCCATTACTTACCAGCTGTGTGACCTTGGGCAAGTTTCTTAACCTCTCTGTGTCTCAGTTCCACATTTGTAAAAGAGAAGTCAGAACAGCACCTATTGTTGGGATGTAAGGATTAAATGAGTTAATACATGTGAAGAGTTAGAACTGAGTATGGCACATAATAAACTATAAATATTTGCTGCTATTCATTTCTCTCCTTAAAGTTCAGGATGTTGGTCTAGGTCATCTTTCTGGAGAATTTTCAACTCATATTTATCAAAGGCTTTTCTGTGCTGAACCCTGGGGCTAGGAGTGAACAGGGAAACCAACATGGAGGCCTAGACAGAGGATTCAGGGCAGATAACTCCAGGCAGTGAGGAAGACTTCACAGAGAAGGCTTAGTGGGGATTTGGCAAATGGAGGAGGAGGAAAGGCAGTCCAGAAGGAGGAAACAGCAAAAGGAAAGGCTCAGAGGAGATGAGGCCAGAGAGTAGGTAGGACCAGAAAGTTAAAGGTGTTGAAAGACAGCACAGGAATTTGAATGGTTGTGTGAATGGTTATGCGGTGCCATCAGAAGACTCCCATCAGAGGACGGTTGTTGGGTTTTCTGTTTAGAGCATTCATTGGCTGTTGTGGGGAGACTAGACCATGTAAGGCTGGTAGCCTGCTTTAAGGTAGTGAAAGCAGTGGAGAGAAGATGGAAAGAAGGGGAGATTTGGGAACCTTGGTTGGACTGGGAGGAGCTAAGGATGGGAAGGTGAAGAGTGGCCATGGCTCGTCATGATAGTTACATAGGGCTAGACTCTAAATGGTATCATGTAGCAGTTAAAAGAATTGGTTGAAATCCTAACTCCACCATTTACCACCTTTGCCTTGGCTTTCTCATCTGTAAAATGAGATAATGAAAGTAAGATTCTTGGAAGCCAGTCTTAAGTATCATCCGGGTGACTGGTTTTGGAGGAGGAGGGTGGAATGAGGATTGGTTATATACATACATCCCATAAATAACACTGTGCCCACAAGATAGCTCGTTAACTTGCTGTGTGGTCTCCTTGAATCTCAGTTGCTATGAAATAGTGATCTTGAAAGCTCCTTCCACTGCTGACATTCTGTGACTCTTAGCTATCACCCAGTCCATGCCCAGTCATTGTCTAGAACAGGCTTTAATTGTGCTGTACTCAAGGGCTGAAGCAGTCTCTCACTGCCTATCAAAATACAACCTCTTTTTAATGAATAGAAAATTTTTCTTAGAGGGGTCTATGCACATCCAGTCCTGTCTCTCCCTGTTTAAACCTTTGAGTGGTTTTCTGTTTCCCTCAGGATAAAGTCTTAGCTCCTAAGCCTGACATTCAAAGCTCTTAACCATTTGACCTCATGTCCTGGCTTCATCTCTAATCACCCAGCACCTATCCCATGCCCCGACTTCAAACAGACTTAATCCTTTCTCACCTCTAAGACTTTGCCCACGTGGTCTTTCAGCCTATAAAACCCTGTTCACCTTTTCCACATGTTTTTGCCAGTATTCGCTCTTCTCTCTTCTAGATCAAGTTTCTTAATGTTTAACATGCATACAGATCACTTGGGGATCTTGTTAAAGTGACGATTTTGATTCAGTATGTCTGGGATGAGACTTGAGATTCTAACAAGTTCCCAATGATGCTGATGTTACTGGTCTGTGGACCATATAGGGATCTTATAATATTTTATACTTCGTATCAAAAAGGAGAAAGATTCTGAAAAGAGTCCAGAGGAAGGAAACAAGCTATATAGGTGACCTCACACTTGTCAGTGAGATAGAATTACATCATGGCTAAGAGAACCAGTGTTTTGGACACAGACAGACTTCCAGTTCAGAACCTGGTTCTGTCATTGATTAGCTATAGGGCCTTGGGTAGTCACTTCTGAGTCATCTCCTTATTTATAAAATTTATAACCTAAAGTGTTGTAAGAATTTAAAATGGAGACAAAAAGCACTTAGCACAGTCCCTGTCATATAGTAAGTGCCAATAGTTATTAATTAGAAAAGTCATGGCTGAGGAGGAAACTGGGAAGTTTGCCCTAGTTAAAAAAACACTTAAGTAGGAAGGCAAAATCACTGACATCAAATACTTGTATTATCAGATTACTATTCTACATTGTATTCCCCCACAACTTATAGTGCAAATACCATTTGTTCTATTTTTTAAGTTTAATAGTTGTTGAATTTAAGACATGTAAGGGCCTTTAATGACCACCTAATTTGGTATTTGCCAAGCTTCAGTCATATCTATATCACTTATTGAATGTGTTCATTTATTTAATGCTTTTCTTCAGATAGATTCACATTGTTTTGTCAAATAAATTTACCTTTATCCAAACAATAATGTTGATGAAATTGTGGGTTTCATGTGATCCATTGTTTTTCTAGTATCTGTGAAAATAAATGGTTATAATGAGATTAAAGTATGCCTATGTAACATTTAGAATCCTCCTGCATCTATGATGTCCATACCTCAAGTCAGGAAATTTTTATCTCACCTAGCCTACCTTACCTACCTTGGTTTACTGATGCCAGGGAAAGAAGTGACCTGTCCAATGTCTTAATGAGCTAGACTTTGCCCCTCTTACCAAGATTTTCCTGGGGTACCCAGGGTCCCTCCTCCTGGAGCTGGAGATACCAAGAGTACTTGTGTGAAGATTTTCTTTTTCATAAATCAGTGAACCCAACATAAGGAAGTCCTCAGGCTAGTCAAAGTCATCTTAAAGAAGGGTACCAGAGAAAAAAGGGCCAGAAAAATGTAGACATAACAAGAAAAGTTCTCTCTACAATGGCTGACATGTTGAAATAAACCCAGTAAATGTCAAAACCAGGGCAAGATTGGAAAGTGTGACCTTGAATTTGGATTGCCAAACCTGCTATGGGGAGTTTCTTGATGTAAATATCGAGTTGTGTTTTAACCTCGATTCCCTCTTGGAAAGTGCCAGGGACTTGGAATCCAGCCTCTGTCACATCTTGGCTGTGCAAAAGCAGGGAAGCAGTATACTCTCCTGGCTAAGGGTCTGGACTCCCACCTGCTATATAAATTTGATCTCCCTGAGGCTTAGTTTCCTTAATTATCAAAGGATAACCTGACCCAAGGGGGTGACAGGAAAATTTAATACAATAATGTACATAAAATTGCATTGTCAAAGTTTTACACTGTAATGTTGGTATCACTATTATCATTATATATACTGTTTAAACCAGAGTTCCCTTGGCTGGTCACTAATTTTCCAAACTTCCATGTGTTCCAATTTCTCAGTTGGTTACCAAAAAGCTACTGCCTTTTAGAATAGTATTTGGATTTTACCCTGGCCCTCTTCACAGCTTAAAAAATGATAGGTGCTTGATCTTAAAAGTTTATTGAAGAACCTGGACTTGGTCCTGGCCTACCTTCTAAGACACCATCCTCTCTTACTTCACTGGCTGCTCTTCATCTTGCTGGCCCAGGTTCTCTCTGCCTATTCCCTAGGTAGTCTCATTCACTCTCAAGGCTTTAAAAATGATATATAGGCTGAGGGCTTTTCAATGAACATCTCCAGCCTAGGCCTCTCTTCCTGAGCTCCAGATGTGTCAAGGAGAACTGAAGATGCAGTCTGAGACAGATCTCATCTACCATATTCCTGCTCCTGCTCCTGCCATCCTCATTGCAGCAGATGGCAACTCCACCTTTGTAGTTGCTAAACTCAAAATCCTTGGAGTAATTTTGACTCCTTTCTTTCTTTATACCTTATATCCTTTTAATCAAATCTGTTGTCTCAGATGGCAAAATGTATCCACAAGAATACTTCTCACCACTGTCACTTTCCACCTGCCACCAGGGTCTAAAAGCCACTGTCTTCGCTTGCCAGAAGCAATACAGTAACCTCCTCCCTGGGCTCCTGCTTCTGCCCTTTCCCCTCCTTCAACACTAGCAACTTGACTCTGTAGCCTGCTCTCTCACCTCCTTTAGGTCTTTGCTGTTACATCAGTAAAGTTTCTTAACCTTACCGGTATTTAAATTTACAGCATCCCCCCAGTATCAGCACTCCTTACCCGTTCTTCGTGAGAGCAGGAATTTTTTTTTTTTTTTAAAGAATAATTTTTTTTTAAATATATATTTTTATTTATTTTTGACAGGGAGAGCGAGAGATACAGAGACAGAGAGAGAACTGAACTAGGGGAGCTCCCAGTTCAGCATATGGTTCCGCACGTGCCGGGGCTGGGATTCGACCCCCGGTCCCCAGCGCTGCAAAGTGAGCGCCCAACCCACTGAGCCATCCCGGCTTCCCCTGAGAGCAGGAATTTTTAGTAATGCTGTATCCTCAACAGTCTGGCATATTATATGTCCTTAATAACTATTTGTTGAATTAATAAAAAGCTAGAATGACACTGGGCATTGTGATATGTGCGTTAATGTAGTATCTCATTTAATGTGCATAACCGTCCTATGAGGCAGGGACCCTTGCTTTTACTGTTTTATACGTGGGGAACTGAGAGGCTGCAGTTTGCAGAGACCCAGGTCTCTGTCTTCCGCGCCTATGGGTCAGGGCTGACCTGTTCCCCCTCTCCCCGCAGGTCCCGAGAGAGGCGCCAGCGCCGTCTGCAGACCCGGCGCGCCCACACGCGTGCCCAGACTGCGGCCGCGCCTTTGCGCGCCGCTCCACGCTGGCCAAGCACGCGCGCACGCACACGGGCGAACGGCCCTTTGCGTGTACTGAGTGCGGCCGGCGCTTCTCTCAGAAGTCGGCGCTGACCAAACACGGCCGCACGCACACCGGCGAGCGGCCCTACGAGTGCCCCGAATGTGACAAGCGCTTCTCCGCCGCTTCAAACCTGCGGCAGCACCGCCGGCGCCACACTGGCGAAAAGCCATACGCATGCGCGCACTGCGGCCGTCGCTTCGCGCAGAGCTCCAACTACGCACAGCATCTGCGCGTGCACACGGGCGAAAAGCCGTACGCGTGCCCGGACTGCGGACGCGCCTTCGGCGGCAGCTCGTGCCTGGCGCGCCACCGACGCACGCACACTGGCGAGCGGCCATACGCATGCGCCGACTGCGGCACGCGCTTCGCGCAGAGCTCGGCGTTAGCCAAGCATCGGCGCGTGCACACGGGCGAGAAGCCGCACCGCTGCGCCGTGTGCGGCCGCCGCTTCGGCCATCGCTCCAACCTGGCGGAGCATGCGCGCACGCACACGGGTGAGCGGCCCTACCCATGCACTGAGTGCGGCCGGCGCTTCCGCCTCAGCTCACATTTCATCCGCCACCGTCGTGCGCACATGCGCCGCCGTCTCTATATTTGCGCAGGCTGCGGCCGGGACTTTAAACTACCGCCTGGAGCCATGGCCGGCACTGCCACTGAGCGCTGTCCAGAATGCGAGGGTAGCTGAGCCTAGCATCCGGTTGAAGGGGCACACTAGGGCCCCGCCCCCCAGGGGCTACCTTAACCAGGGCGACTCCGCCCCGCTACCCTGGTCTGGGAAAGGGTGGGATGGCAGGCCTGGCTACTCTAGACCTGAAGACATGGCAAATCCCTTACCGAGGTCCCTGGAAACATTGCCCACTTACCCCTCACTACAAATGCTCGGCTATTAGTGAATAAAGTATTATATCCTCACCCCACCTGTGCCTGTAAATGAGGTGGGTGGGAAGAGGAGTAAAGTTGGGGTCCCCCCCACGCTTAGGTGACTTAAGTGAATTAACATGGAGCCAAGTGGTGCTATTAGTCCAAACGCATTCCTGGAACTTTCTGTGTGTGGAGTCATGCCACACTTTGGCCCTTGGTTGTCTTCATAACCTTAGATCTGGAAGGGTCCATGCAGCATGTTCGTGATTAAACAGTCATTTTACAGAGCTTTGGTGAGCACCCGTAAACGTCATGGAGCTGTCTAGTGGAGACAAGCAATAGGAGAAACCTTATAGCACTAGCTTAAAGGCTTTAAGTGCTTCATTATGGATATTAGCTCATTTTCATCTTCAGGGTTCCAAAGTTAGGTAAATCTTTTCTCCATTTTTGCTGATGAGTAAATAGGTACTGAGGGCCAGTGAATGGCAGAGCAGGGACAAATAAACAGGCTAAGAGCCCCTGAAACTGCATGCCAGACTTGGTAAAGTAGGCCCAGGAAGGCACTGAAGGTGGCCTAACAAATTCTTAAAACGAGGTTTTTGCAACTTTTTTTTTTTTTTAAGCTCATCAGCTATTGTTAGGGTATTTTATGTGTGGTCCAAGACAGTTCTTCCAGTGTGGCCCAGGGAAGCCAAAAGGTTGGACAACAGTGTGTTAAAGCTTGCAGATATCCTCTGGGATGCAAGGTTGGGACAAAAATCAAGGTTGGTATGAGATAGACCACGAGGGATCTTAGAAGCCAGGTGAAAGGATCCAAGGCAGCAAAGAAGTCTTGAGGAATGGCACGTGGTGGAATGGATTGGACAAATTATGAAGCTAGAATTCACAGGGGTTAAGAGTGGACCTGGGGATGAGGGAAAGGACAAGTGGAGTTGTCTGCAGGTGTCACTGAGATGGCACAGAATGAGTAGGACAGTTGAAATTGTAGCAATCTGGACATGTTCAGTATGAAGTAAATGTGAAGGGGTCAAGGTGATTGGAAATTAACAGCTTGGGGAGATCCAGTCTGGAGTGTATGACACCATGTCCAGAAGAGGGTACCCAGGGACCTGTGAAAGAACAGCCAGTGATAGAAAACCAGAAGTGTCTTTTGTCTGAAAATATCTAGGGAGAAGTGTTTCAGAGGGATTGATCAGCTCAGTCAGATACTGCTGTGGTGTCCACTGTGTAGGCATGTGGGGAAAGTTGTGAGAGCAGTTTCAGTGGAGGGGTGGGGGTGAAAGCCAGCTTTGAGTGGGTTAGAATATAAATGGGGAAGTGAGCAGCAGAGTAGATTGGTGTAGACAACCCTTTTCAAGAGTCTTGGCTGTGAAAAGCCTGAGGGATGTAGCTGGAGAAATTTTGTTGGCTTTGTTTTGTCTATAGGGAGGAGACTCAATTATGCTTTAGATGCTGGTGGGGGAAGAGCTAGTGGAAAGGAAGTTGATCAAAGAAAGGGAATGAAATCAGACCAGGAAGGATAAGGCTCTAGCTATCACTGGTAAGCAGAAGCAGGGTGGGTTTAGGAACATATAGTTGAAGCAGTTCCAATCTGGATTGTTTTACCTGGGAAGAGGTCAATGGTTAAGAGGGAATGAGGTCACTAAGAGGAAAGGGGGCAGTAAAGGGAAATGCCTCATTTTACTGATGTGAACAGGTTCAGAGGGCCAGCAAAAGTAATTGAAGTCTTTTCCTCTGCATTATCCTATCCTGTGAGGGAGGCAGACCACAGGTATCTCAAAAGAAAGTGATATGCCTGAGGTGGAATGAGAAACTGGCCTTGGGAGGTCAGGGGAGGAACCAAGGGGCCCAAGTCCAAGAGGAGCAGAAGCCCTGTTCTGCTTCACATCAGAGAGCAGACCCTGATTTGTGTTGGGAGCTTGAAGCTCAGTTCTAGGCCCAGGCCTACCTTAACTTTTGACATTTCCTGCTCTAGGCCTCTAAAGTTTTGAGTTGATAAACGGATAATAACTGCGAATTTACTAAGTACCTACTATGTGCCAGGTACTGTCATAACACTCAGAGTAACTCACTTAAACCATACAAGTCTATTAGGTAGATATAATTATTTTCCGTTTAGATGAGGAAACCGAAGTGCAAAATGAAATCTTTAGATGAATATCCAACTCATGAGTATCAAAGATAGCATTTGAACCCAGATAGCCTGGCTCCCAAATCTGTGCTCTTAACACTACATGCAGTCTTTGTTAGAGGCCAAGAATGGGAAAGGAACTTGCATGAGATTCCACAGGGAACTTACTAGAAAGAGATATTTGCCCTGCAGGTGGGAGGTACACTAGAGAAACAAGGGAGTTGGGCTCAGAGGCAATTCTGATGCCCCTCTCCAGCACATGATAAGATACAGCCTCCCTGGCCGCCTCAGGAAGAATCCAGAAATTGGTAAACAAAAACTTTTATTGGTAGAAAAATACCAAGAAGCTGTCTTCTGGAGGTTCTTGAGCTTCAGCCTTTAGGAAGTGGGCCAATGATCTGTTACGCGCTTCTGAGTTGTAGGTCCTGGATCCACGTTTCTAGGTTGAGGCCTGGCCTGTGGACCCACAGGCCAGATCTGCAGGCCCCACAGCCTGGTCTTCAGAGGTGGCCCCGTGGGGCAGGTCTGTATACTTGCGGGCAGAGCCACAGGACAGATGTACTGGGTAGCGTCGTCGGTTGGTGTCCATCTTGGAGAGCACTGCTTGGGGCAGATCCACATGGCAGCGAGCTGCTAATGCTACCAGGTAGATGAGGACGTCACTAAGCTCCTCTTGAAGGGCTGCCCGTTCCTTGGGGGGCCAGGCTTGGGGGCCCAGCTCCTCATCGGGCTTCCACTGACTGGAGGCAGAAAACAAACACACACACACACACACACACACACACATGCTAGCTAGGACACTGGGCTCCACCTCACAGAGCAACCCAGTCCTTGCAGCAATGAACTCCCACACCTAGGAACTTCCTCCAGATACCCACTGTGAGTCCTGAGTAGAGTCACGGTGTGGAAGATACCCCAACAAATGACTCACCCAGACCTGTGTTCCCACCTGAGCCAGAGTGGCCAAAACATCATTCCACTTGTCAAGAACCAGTTCTACTCCAGCCCAAGCCAGTCACCTCAGACTAAATCTCAGACCTGGACCACTAAGGAAGCCTGCTAACTCATCTACTCTTGTCTAGTACTATCTTTTAAAAGCACAAATTAGATTTTGTCCCTCCCTTGCTAAAACTCCCCCAGTGATACTCGGAATAAAATCTAAACTGCTCTTACACCCCCGCGCGCGCGCGCACACACACACACGTCCTGCATGAGCTATCTTGCCTCTTCCAATGTCATTATCCAGGGCTCTCCCTAACTCTCTACCTAAAAGCCACTCTGGCCTTTTCTGTCTTGCAAATAGACCAAACTATTGTGCATATAGGGCCTTTGCAGTTACCATTCCCTCGGACTTGAAAGCTCTCCCTTCTGCTCCCCCCAAATCTTTCCCATACCTGGCTTGCTTGTTATTCAGGTCTCAGCTGTCACCTCCTCAGAAAAGCCTCTCCCTGTTATCTTCTTCCTCACTGCCTAGGTTACTTCCTCATAGAACTTATCACAATTCCTGACCTTTTAGTTTGCTTACTGTCAGTCTCCTTGCACTGTGAAGGTAGGAAACAAACCTATCTTATTGAAGGTCATATCTGGTTCTAGAAGACTGAGCACACAGCTGATGCTCATAAATCTGTAATGAATGGCTTGACGTCACACACATCTCCTTGCCCTCATTTCTCCATCCCTACAGTGACTTCCCTGGCGTTGGCTTCACTACCTCTTGCCTGATCTATGCCATCCTCCTACTGGTCTCCCTGCCCGAATTCTTTTGGTGATCCAATCTACCCTGCAGAAACAATGCTCTTCCATTCAAATCTGGTCAGGTCAGCTGTCCAAAATCCATTATTTCCTAACCCCAGTTCTATCAATCTCAGTTCACAACCCACCCCTACTGAATGTTTGTTGTGTATCAAGCACTTGGAACACACCAGAGAACAAAACAGATACAAACTCCTTGCTCTTCCTTGAGAAACTTACATTGAAGAAGTCTCAGAGTCCCCCTGAATTGAACTTGCCCTTTCCCACCTCACTATCTATGCAGATGCAGTTCACCTTGCCTGGAATAACAGACAATTCCTCTATAGACTACTTTCCTTTCAACCCCAGAGGAGGTAAAGGTTACCACTGCCCCTTCTTGGACCTGGATCTGCCTTGCAGTTTTCACACCTTTTTCTTTCAGGAGACTGGGCGCCCTTAGAGGGCAGGGGCTGTCAGTGATCTCTACCCAGCATCAGGAACAGAACCTTGGGCAGTGAGGGGGTGGAGGGAATTGAATCCATGGCTATTTGATGATCAAATAAATCCTACCCCCTCCCCCCACACAGACTCTTCCAGGAAGCCTTTCATCTACTCACAAGAGCTCTGCCAGTTCCCCCACTTCTCCCACCAAGGCAAGGAGGAGGTTCCGAGGCTGGTGGAACTGATCCCAGTCTCTTTCAGCAGCAAACTCAGCATGGAGGCAGCGGCTGGAATAGGAGAAATAGGTAGAAGCTTAGGTCCCAGGGTTAGGGGATGGGGGAAGAGACACAGGGCCCAGGCAGGTATCTCAGTGATAGGTAATGGGGGCATGGGTATCAGCGGGAGTTCTGTAACTAACTCCTTAAATAGCCATAAACAAGTCGTCTTCTCTGGAACTATAAAATGGGGGCATCCCTACACAGGCGCTAAACTCTATAGAAACCCAACAGTACCCTCTTTTCCATTACTCCATCTCCTGCTGCTGCTTCTGCAGCTTCCTCCACCCGGGAATATCCCTATCCCTGCATATCTAAAGTCAATGATTTTACAGAGATTTTGCAGGCCCATGGGCACTCCCTCTAAGAAGCCTTCCTTCGTTTCCTTAGGCAAGAAATAATGTATCCCACTTCTCACTGCCTTTGCCCACGTCCTACCTCTCACTCCAAAAGGACTGGTAGAAGCAGCATCGGACCCGGTATTTCCCCAGGGCTGGTCCTAAGATTACTCACGGGGCGTCACCATTTCCCCGGCCTCAGCTATGCACAGCTAAGCCTATTTTGCAGATGGAGTTAGAAGGCTCGCCCGGTTCAGCCAGCAGAGCTGTGACTCGAGCACAGCCGCTAGCATTCTTCGAGAACACGCGGAGGTACCCTTCCCCAATAAAAGGGAGAAAGGGGCCGATTGCGCCAGCCCAGGTTGGACAAGGACGGCTTACATGTCCTCGAGCGTGGGCTCCCGGCTGAAGCTGAAGGGACCGGCAGCACCAGTGCCTTCCCCCTCAGTGTCTCCACGTTTCTCCCCGCCCTCCTCGGACATGTCGCCCACAGCGCTAGAGCCAGACTGCACTGTAGAAACCCACGCTCTTCTCGGAGCCCGCCTCTGGAGGCTCTGACCAATCACAGGCGTTTGCGTTGCTTCACGGGGCGGAGCCGCAGGAACGACCAATTACTTATGTGGAATTTGCTGTAGTTCGCCCCTTACCCGGACTGGACCAATCTGAGCAAGCTTCAAGTGTGCGCTTCAATCTTGGCTAATCATCTTAAAGTTGTAGGTAGCAGATTTCACCAAGGAAGTAGACAAAGGGCAGAAGTCCGGAGAACGCAGGCGCGTCACTTCCCTTAGGCACCAGATGGCACCAAAGCTAAATGACCGCGAGGGGAAGGGCAGGGCGCCCGGTTGGAGAACCCCAGAAATAGAGGATTCAAGCAAGAAAGGAGAATCCGGAATACAACTGGGCCTTAGGAATGAATGATAGCTGTTTTAAGCATTTTACATATTTAATACTTACAGCAGCTCATTTGATATAACAATTTTATGAGGTAGGTAATATCATCATCACCCCCATTTTACAGATGAGGAAACTGAGACATTCAATAATTTAACTCAACAGCTAGTAAAGTGGTAGCAAGATTTCAAATCCAGACAGTTTGGCCTCAGAATCAGTGTTACTAACCCCTACACTATATTGATGATAAGTACCGGTACCATGAAAACAAATTTTAAATGTTACAGTATTTAAACATTATGAAATGTGGGGGCAACTTTGGATTACATGGTCCAGGGAAGATGTGGTAAGCACTATTGGTTACCTACTCAACTGCCTTTTCCCCTTCCTCCAATTTTGCAGAACAGTGATTTTATTTTGGGGTCTACCCTTCTCTACGAGATTGACTGGTTTATGGGGGAGTATGTGGCCTACTTCTTGACAGTGAAGAGCTAGAGGAAGTCCATTGGAAATTTCTGGGAAAGGTCCTTAGTTTATTTTTTTAAACAGACACAGTATGTTTCTACCATTGATGTTGGTATGTGAGAATCAGATTGTGAGGAAAGCTAGCCCACAAGTTGGCATTGATAGATAGCAAGATAGAAAGGACCTGGATCCTTAATGACATTGCTGGGCCACTTATCTTTACAAGTTCCAAAAACTCCCTAATGTAGGATTTTAGTTATATAAGTTAATAAAAATTTCTTTATTGGTCAAGCCACTTTTATTTTAGTGTTTTTAAGATTTATTTTAGTGTTTTTGACAGAGACGGAGAGAAGGGGGAGGGCCCAGAGCAGTCTTTATAGTTGTACACCATTTGTTTTCAACATGGTTTTGTTCCACACAGGTGGGTGGGGGTCTTGCAGGGCGGGAACTGGGCTGGGGACCTCCTGCATGGGAACTATGCCCCCTCAAGCCAGGGGCCAAACTGGGGTGAGAACTGAAATGAAGGTCTCCCGCATGGGAAGCACACCCCAGTTCAGCATATGGGTCCACACGGGCCGGGGCTGGGTTTTGATCCTTGGTCCCCAGGGCTGCAAAGCGAGTGCTTACCCTGCTGAGCCATCCCGGCTTCCCTGGTCAAGCCACTTTTAGTTGGGTTTTCTGTTACTTGTCTTTGAGAAAGTGACATTTTAAGCTGAGTAAAAATTAAGGAGGATAGAGCTTTAGGTAGAAGGAAACCCAATGCTTAAAGCAGGAAAGGCTTAGAATGTTCTAAAAACAAAAATTCTAGTGTAGCAGCAATGTAGTGAGCAAGGGGGAGAGTGGTTAGATATGGTTGGTGTTGGAGAAGTAAACAAAAGCAGATCAGGTCAATTAACCATGAATTTTATTTTATATTTTATTTTGAATTTTAAGTATTATGGAAGCCCTTTGTGGGGGGGGGGGTGTAGGCAGGGGAGTCATATAATCATATTTTGTATTTATGAACCCTCTGGCTACTGTGTTAAGAATTAATTGGAGGAGGGCAAGAGTAGGCCTGCTTGTACCTTGATAACTCTTTTCACCTCTCTCCAGTGCTGGATTGGATTTCCTGAACGCCATGTTTTTTTTTCTTTCTTGGTTTGCTTCCTTGTTTTGCTGGAGCACATACTCCAGTAGTTTCTTGAGAAAGAATGCATAGGATGAGACCACTTTGATACTTCATATGTCTAAAAATATTTTTACAGGGAAGCTGGGATGGCTCAGTGGGTTGGGCACTCACTTTGCAGCGCCGGGGACCGAGGATCGAGTCCCGGCCCCGGCCTGTGCGGAACCATATGCTGAACTGGGAGCTCCCCTAGTTCAGTTCTCTCTCTGTCTCTGTGTCTCTCCCTCTCTCTCTCCTCTGTCAAAAATAAATAAATAATATTTTTACAAGTGGGAACCAAAAAACACTTGGGAATTTATTTACTAAAAATTGTGTATTTATTCTGACATCTTTAAACTTAAGTCTCCTTCAAAGTACTCTATTTGATGCGATACACCTATCGAGACACTTTTTCCGCTACTCAAAACAGTTTCTGAACTTATTTATTTTTTTTAAAGATTTATTTTTATTGTTTTTTTTTAAATATATATATATATATTTATTTATTTATTTTTATTTTTGACAGAGAGAGAGAGAGAGAGAGAGAGAGAGAGAGAGAGAGAGATACAGAGACAGAGACAGAGAGAACTGAACTGGGGGAGCTCCCAGTTCAGCATATGGCTCCGCACGGGCCGGGGCCAGGACCCGATCTCCGGTCCCCGGCACTGCAAAGTGAGCGCCCAACCCACTGAGCCACCCCTGCTTCCCCTGAATTTACTAATTTCGATGCCTTTTAGTGGTTCTGCTGTTTTTTGTTTCACTTCTTCCATATCAGCACAATGTTTCCCTTTGAGGACTTTTTTCATCAGGGAAACAAAAAGTCTCTCAAGGCAAGATCAGGTGAATAGGGAGGGTGGGCATGGGCCCAGGTCATGCCATTTTTGGTTAAAAACTGCTGAACACTTAGTGCAACGTGGGCAGGTGTGTTGTCATGCTGCACATTGTATGTATAAATCAGTCAGTATGTGTAAATGGGCAAACACATTGAAAGAGTCTCCAAAAAAATTCACTGAAGCCAAATGCAACTTCTCACAACACTACCAGCTGGTATACAAATGTACACGGGTTCCTAGAACACTCACCTAGCAGGGGAAGCCTGAACTACAAGGGTCCTACCCTCCAGAAGATAATTCTGTTGTTCTCTTTTTTGGGGGGTCCCCACTGGTATTTTACATGTTTGAAAAATGTGGCTAGGTATAAAATTATAAATAGAAAATGATTTGCCCTCAAAATGCTGGAGGCATTCTGTCATTGGCTTTTAACTTCCAATTCGTGGTTGAGAAGTCTGATACCATTCTTATCCCCAAACCTTTGTATGTGATCATCCCCTCTCCCCAGAAGATTTTAGGAGGGCACAATGACTAGAAGCATGGCCCCTGGAGTCAGACTGCTGAGGAGACTGCCTGTGTAACCTTGGACAAATTTCTTCATCTCTCTGCACCTCAGTTTTCTCATTTTCAAAATGAGCTTGTTGAAAGTTTAAGTTAGAGTTAGTACATGTAACACACTTAGAACAATGCCTGGCAAAGAGTATGCACTGTATAAACACTTGTTGTTGTTGCTGTTGTTGTCATTGTGCCTTGATCACTGGCATTTTTAAATTTAATAATAAAATTAGTGTCTTATTTCACTATGCTGGGAATTCAAGAGGTATGTGACACAACCTTTAAGTTTTAGGCAACTTCCTTATATTATGCTTTGATCATTTTCCTTCTTCCTTCTGCTTTACCTCTTTCTGAACCGCCTCTTAGATGTTGAACCTCCTGACTCATTTCTGATTTCCATATATTTTCCTCTTCCATTGTGCATCACTTTTGTTGTTCTACTTTCTGATTTCTTCAACTCTATCTTCTAAGTATGCTATTGAATTTTAAAATTTTAGTTACATTTTTATAATCGAAGTGCTTTTATTTTATAGTTTATCTTCTTTTATCTCTGTCTTCTTTTTTCCCTTCTGCTCCCTGTATTGTATGCCCCTTTCCTGAGTTTTTGTTTGCTTTGACTTCTTTCAAATTGGAGGCTTGCCTCAAATATCTGGTGATCCTTGACTGCTCATATTTAAGAATAAGACATTAAGAACAGGGGTCCCCAACTGGTACCTGTCTGTGGCCCCTTAGGAATTGGGCTGCACAGCAGGAAGTTTTTGGTGGGCCAGCGAGCAAAGCTTCATCTGTATTTACAGCTGCTCCCCATCACTCACATTACCCTGAGCTCTGCTTCCTGTCAACATTAGATTCTCATAGGAGTGTGCAGCCCATTTGTGAACTGCACATGCAAGGGATCTAGATTATGTGCTCCTTATGAGACTCTATGACTGATGATCTGAGGTGCAATTGAGGTGGTGATGCTAGTACTAGAGCCAGAATTCAACCCCTGGACCTTGTCATTGCAAGGCAAACGCTCAGCCTGCTGAACTATCCCAGCATCCCCAACAATGCTTGTTTTTGTGCATTATATTTTTCAGGAGGATGTGCATGAGGATATGTTATGTGCACTTTTGTTGCCACATAACACTACAGCTGCAGAACGATTCAAGTCTATTAATGATTACATATCAGAAAAGCCAAATTGGTCATTTTGAGTTGGTATATGCATGGATGGAGTGGCTGCCATGACTGGATGGTTTTCTGGTTTCTCTACTTGGATCAAAGAGGTCACTTCTTTTTTTTTTTTAGAAATAATACTCAATATTTATTTATTTATTTATTTATTATTGGGGGTTTTTTTGACAGAGAGAGAGATATATATATACAGAGATAGAGAGAGAACTGAACTGGGGGCACTCCCCAGTTCAGCACATGGGTCTGCATGGGCCGGGACCGGGATTCGATCCTCAGTCCCCAGTGCTGCAAAGTGAGCGCTTAACCCACTGAGCCATCACGGCTTCCCCAAAGAGGTCACTTCTGAATGTGAGTCTACAAGCTGTGTCATCCAGAGAAATGCTGGCTAGCTGAAAAAATATCACCTGAACTTAATGTTTTGCAGGATGTGATTAAAATGATCAACCACATGAAAGTACATGCCTTTAGCTGACGTCTGTTCGCACAGCTGTGTGAGGAGATGGACGCAGAGCACACGGCTCCTCTTATGCACAGAAGTGAGACGGCTTCTGAAGGCAGATTACTGGCCAGAGTGTCTGATTTACAAGAGCCACTCCAGAGGCTTCTTTTAGAAAAACAGTGACCACTGGCAGCACATGGCAGTGACACAGAATGGGTTACAAAACTTACTTGTGTGACATATTCAACCTGCTCAATGAACTCAATCTTTCACTTTAGGAGAGAATGAGAACTGTGTTCAAGTCGGCAGATAAAGTGGCTGCATTCAAAGCCCAACTGGAATTATGAGGATGATGAGTCAACAGTTGGATATTGACATGTTTCAAACATTAGCAGATTTTGAAAGAGACTGAGCCAGGGCCTTCTTTCTCCCAGCTGGTGCAGGATCACCAATCTCAGCTTTCAAAAAGAATTTGAGCATTATTTCCCATGCACAAGACCCCCAAATTGGGAAGGAATGGATCCATGACCCATATGTGAACAAGCCAGGTGAATCGACTTTGTCTGTGCTAGAAGAGGTTCAACTGCTTGAGATCGCAAATGATGGTGGCCTTCAAAGTATGTTTGAGACTACTTCAAACCTCCACACATTCTGGATTAAAGTCAAGGTGGAATATCCTGAGATTGCCACAGAGGCACAGAAAAGCCTGCTTCCATTTCCAACATCCTACCTTTGTGTAGCAGGGTTTATGCAGTGACAGCAACCAAAACGAGATTAGAGTAGACTGGACATAAGCTGCACACTTCAGGCGTCACTGTCTCCCGTCACCCCCAGAGGGGACCGTCTAGTTGCAGGAAAAGAAGCTCAGGGCTCCCACTGAGTCTGCATTATGATGAGTTGTGTAATTATTGCATTATATATCACAATGTAATAATAGTAGAAATAAAGTGCACAATAAATGTAATGTGCTTGAATCATCCTGAAACCATCCTACTCCCCACCCCCCCCAAACCTAGTGGGTGGAAATATTGTCTTCTATAAAACCGGTCCCTGGTGCCAAAAAGGTTTGGACCACTGATTAAAAGGAATGTGCTTGAGTGGAGCTTTTCAACTGGGAGGCTTCCCTGTCCAGAGATTTTGACTGGGGGCTCCCTTAAATGTTTATAGGTCTCCTTTTCTGGGCATATATGTTTTTTCCAGAAGTGACAAAAGCTTCGTGGACAGTTTTTTGTTTGTTTTTTTA
>PVKE010007810.1:24798-49622 GCA_004027555.1 Craseonycteris thonglongyai
GGCTTTCCCCCGTGGACAGTTTTTAATAGCTGAGGAAGGGGGCTGGGACCTTATTTTTCAGTCCTTACCTTGTTTTTGGTCAGGCCCCCTGTCCTCTGCTGTGCCTGGTGTCTCTGATTTTGCAATTTTTAAAAAATTCACATTTTTCATAAAACAAACCTCCCTTTACCTGCCAAGGGCAGTCATCTGGCTGCGTGAATGGGGTAGAAGTTTGACAACTCTGAAGCTCTAATTATCCTGTGTACAAACGTTCAACCAGTATGTTTTTATCCTCACCCTTGACCCCACCTTCCTTAGTGCCTCTGGAGTGTATCTCCTTGCTTACTCTGAAGCAAAGCCAATCACACTTGGACTTCCTCTATTCTGCTAAGTCAGTTACCCCTCTTCCACCTACCTTTCATCTTCCAAGAACTACTGACACCTCTTTTGCTATTTCTTCTTTCATCCTCTAGTCCTTAGGGTTTATGTCTTTTTTGAGTCCCTTGCTGTCACCTCGGGGCAAGATGCAAACCTAAATCTGGGTGTTAAATTTCCTGGTCCAGAATCAGAGAAAACTTGAGAAAATTCTCCACTTTGTTAGACTTTAAATGTATCAATTGGGGTATTCCATTTTCGGGTGTCCCCTCTCATTAGAGAGCTTTCCTTCTTTCAAATAAACTTCTGCTTAACCTTTCCTGTGGAGTTTGCATCCTCATTCTTTGAGTGCGGGAGACAAAGAACCTGGGACAGCCTCACCCAACTTTTGTTTCAATACCACTTCAAAGCCCTTGGCTCAAGGGGGCGTGCCTCCCATGAGGGAGGCCCCCAGCTGCAAACTAATGACCAACTACGGAGACTGCTCTGGGACCTCCCCCTTCTCTCTGTCTCTGGCTCTCTCCATCTCTGTCATAAAGAAAAAAAACGTATCAATTGGTTCATTTTATGAGTGTAAAAGAGTAAGAATTCCAAGGATCCAAACATTAGCCAGAAGAATTTTCAACAAAGTCCCTTTTATTTTTTCACTAGAAATTACTTTATTGATGAAATCACCAGGAATTATCAGCACAAGATTGAACATCTTAAAGACCATCAAGGCCTGGGCTCTAAGGCTTGCTCTGCCTCTCCCGGTCCTGAAAGGGGTTTAGAGGGAGAGACATCATAAACAGAGACCAAGTCAGACGGCTGCAGGGCCTCCTTTCCCAGTCATGGGACAAGCTGCTCAATTCTTGTCCAGAGCAGGAAAAGAGACAATTATTTCAAAAATACCTAATAAAAAATTTGACATTGTAGTATAAGATCACTCTTAACCATTTCTATTTATTAACAGTATTGGCCCAAATTTATTTGCTTCAGATCTAAATTGTTTCTGCAGTTTACTTTTTTTTTTCTTTTTGCATGTAATTTTACTCAGTGCAGAAAAGAACCAACCCAGTGCCAAGAAAAATCCCTCAAATCAGAATAGCCTCATCTTGCTATTGGAAATAGTGACAGGTTTTTCTGTTCGTCTTCTATGCAAGAATTGAACAGACCTTCCCCCAAAGTCCCAAATGTTACTTTTGGCCTTGGAAGCTGCAGTTTATGATGGGATGACTCAGATTACCTAGAAAAGGCAACTATGGAACTATGCAGGCAGTCTTCTTTGGAAATTTCTTAAAATCAACTCTTGCCAATTGTCTATGATTGTGTGCAAAGGCTCTACAGTCCAAACAACTGCTGCTATTCCATCTCAAGAGCTAGGCTCAGAGGCATTGGGATTATCTGGAGCAGGTGCAGTAGCAGTGGCCCCACGAGGTAGGACCTCAATAACTCGAGGCTTGTCAATGATCCGGGCTGTCCGGTTTCCTTTTTCCACAATGCCAACAATCCATGCTTGGTGACCTTCTCCATACTTGGAAGATTTGATTTCAGAACAAAAGCGAGCAGCCTGTTCCCTTGGTAAACAAATCAGTAATCCCCCAGAAGTTTCTGCTGAGGTTCCTTGAAGGAGTCCAAAGCGCCCACTGGCCTTGCTGATGGCAGCCATCTTGGCAATGATTGGCAGATTATGAATGACAAAGGACACCTCATTTCTTTGTTGTTTTGCAAGGTTTTGGGAATGTCCTAGAATGCCAAAGCCTGTGATATCAGTGGCCGCATGGGCATTAAAAGTGTGCATCAACCCAGCTGCAGTTCTGTTTAGTGTAGCCATATTGAACATGGCTTCCTGATAGGCCAGCTCCACCTCTTCTCTGGAGACCACCATCTTTATCTTATTCCATTTTTCAGGATTATCCAGCCATTGATGGGCATTGACGGCAACTTGGGTTCCTAAGGGTTTGGTTAACACCAGCACATCGCCAACAAGCGCACTGTCAGGCATTATGAATTCATTTGGCTGACATACCACAGTGGCAACCCCACCCACAATAATCCAAGGGTTTACCACAGTTTGTCCACCAGTCACTGCTGTCCCTCCTTCCTCAGCAGCATCCCGAAACCCTTTGATCATCATTGGGGTTATCTTTTCTCGTTCCTCCTCAGTCATATTCTGGCTGACACTGAGTAACATCAACATGTTGTCACATTCAGTAATGCCCATGGCATAGAGGTCACTCAGCACATTGGCACAAGCTATGCGCCCCATCATGTAAGGATCTTCCACCAAAGGGTAAAAGAAGTCTGTGGTCTGCACCAGAGACAGGCCTCCGTGCCTCAGGGGTATGACGCAGGAGTCCATGCCAATGCCCAGGGCTGGAAAGGTTGGGCTGGGTGCCGTCCTGACCGGCAGGCCGGCTTCCTGGGCCACCTCTTCATGGCCGCCGACCAGGCCCTGGCCCAGCGGGGGCCTCTCGTCCGGCCGCGTCAGTCCCGCCAGGAGTTTGAGCAGAGTCTCCTGGGGGACCTTGCAGCCTCAGCCCTTCATGCCGGAGAAGCCTGTCAGCCGCCAGTTCGGGCTAAGGCCCAACGCCTGGGGCTCGAAGGGCCGGTAGCTCGAGAAGCCCCGACCCAGAGAGAAGCCCACTGGACCCGCGGAGCCTTCCGCCGCCGCCATCACTTCCCCGCTGGCGCCCGGCGCCGCGGCTCCTGACATCACGCCCGGCAGGGAGAGGAAGACAGGCGACAAGAGGAGAGGTCCCTTTTATTTTCTGCTCCAGTTAATACCGAGTAACAGATATTACCGCAGATTCCCCCCGGCCTGACTGCAGCAGCCGCACTCCACGAACGCCGCGCAGTCCTGGCCTTCCTGAAGGAGGAATCGACGGCTTTCCCTATTTATAGCGCTGGTGATTGACAGCCATCTCATCCAATGACGACTTTCCTACAGAGAGGCGGGCTTCCTTTAGTCTAAGATTTCACGTATTACAAATCAACCACCGATTTGCGAAATTGGCCCCGGAGAGATTACGAAACGAGTACCTAGCTTCGCTCCTCTTGTAATTTAAATGATCTCGGGCGTGGCTGGCGGAACTCTGCCCCTCTAGAGGCAGTTTACTTAGTACAGCATTTTGAAACACCAGGGAGGATCTGTCAACTTGGCAAACCTTAAACCGACCAGAACTGTCCAATGGTCGCTTGACAGCGCATATGATCAATCCAGTGTAGGAATATAGCCAGTGGCAAAAATCTGAAAGAATACTGAGAAATAAAGTATTAATTAGTACCATTAAGTAAGCACAGTGCAGCATCAAAATCATGAAATGTTAAAGTGGGCTTTGTAGAGTTTTAGGAATTCAGACCACCTGTATGGGTTCTGGTGCTGTTTCTACCACTAGCTAACTGAGTCACTTTCCCTCTCTAGGCAGCACTTGATCCATCTGTTCAGCAAAGTAGCTTATCTAGGTCTCTTCTATTCTGAAGTTTCTACATCTCTTTAAGTTACAGTATATGAAAATCTGTGATGTATCCATGGAAGGCAGTTTGCCAATAAATAATTGCACATAATACCTTTGATCCAGCAGTTCCAATTCTAGGACTTAATCCTACGGATGTACTCACCAGCTTCAGTGAGAAATGATATGTTATTTATTGCTGTGCTGTTTGTAGTATCAACATATTGGAAACCACTTAAAGTTTATTTCTTCTATTTAAAATAAATTGTGATACATTTATATAACAAGCTACCAAGCAATGGTAAAAAAGAGTGAGAAAACATCAATACAATTATATTGATAATAGTTATAGTTCCAATAGACACAATTCTAATGGTTTACATATATTAACTAATTTAATTCTCATAAGACCTTTGGTGTTAGGATTATTTTCATATACAAATAAAGAATATAAGGTACAGAGATTAAATAACCTATTCAAAGTTACAGCCAATTTAGAGTGGAGTTGCATATGTATCAAAAAAATCTGCTCCTGAGACCACCAGCTTATGCTGTTAAGAGAAATGAGCAAGTGTCAGAACAATATTATAGAATGCTACTATTTGTTGTAAAAGGGGGAACTATATGCAATAGCATATTTCTGGAAGGGTAATCACCAAAAACTGGTAATACTAATTGCTCCTGGAGAGGGAATGAGGTGGTTAGGGGATGAAAATTTTTTCATTGTGTTCCTTGAACATTTGGAACTTTAAAAAGAACATTTTTAAACATTTGAATGTATTACATACTTTAAAAAAGGAAAATAACTGCCTGTGGGAGTATAAACTGGTGCAACCATTTTGGAAAGTGTTTGGCCTTAACTGATGAAGTTGAACAATTCTACCAATAGGACATGTCCTAAAGGAAATCTTGCACATGTGCCCCAGGAGATATGTACAAGAATGTAAGAATTCTGGAGATGGATTACACAACAATGGGAATGTATTTAACACTACTGAACTGTATTTAAAAATGGTTAAGATGATTGATTTTTATGCTCTGTGTATTTTGCCACAATTAAAAGTATAAAAGACTATAGGAGAGATATTGATGGATCTTATAGTACATCAATACATTTGATTTTTATTAGTGTACAATACAGTATTAAGGCATGGAATGAATTGAAAGGAACTTGAATGTTAGAATTAGACTAAGTGGCAATCTTAGCTCACCTAATGACCTTGGGCAAATTGTCTTAACCTCTAGAAACCTCAGTTTCATTGCCTATGAAGTAGTTCTTCACCTGAAAATAATACATACCAGATAGTAATATTATGAGAATTAAATTTTAAGATGTGTGTAAAGTACCTAACATAGTTCCTGGCTGGTGGCAAACAAAACAAATGATAGAATGTATTATCATACAGTACTGTTTATGGGAATATAGGGATTGGAATTTAAGTTCACAAAATATAACATCTTAGAAAATTTTTGTATAAAGACAAATCCATTTATCTTCTTTAAAAAAAATAACAATAGCAGCAAAACACTGAAAAATAATCCAAATATCTGTTAACAGGGAAATGCATAAATAAATGTAGTATAATCACACAGTAGAATATAATTTATCTGTGAAATGAAGTATAGGTACAGGCATTAATATGGATAAGCTCAAAACAATGTTGGGCCTAAGAAACAAATTACAGGGTAAACAAGGATGGCTCAGCAGGTTAAGTGCTTGCTTTGCAGCCCCGGGGACTGAGGATCGAATCCCGGCCCAGGACCGTGTGGAGCCATATGCTGAACTGGGGTGTGCTTCCCATGTGGGATGTCCCGAGTTTGGTTCTTGCCCTCCCAGTTCGGCTCCTGACTCAAGGGGGCGTGTCTCCCATGCAGGAGGCCCCCAGCCCAGTTCCCACCCTGCTCAGACCCACCTGTTTGGAACGAAACCATGTTGAAAACTGATGACATACAAATATGGAGACTGTTCTGGACCCTCCCCCTTCTCTCTCTCTCTGTCTCTGCCTCTCTCTGTCAAAAACAATAAAATAAGTCTTAAAAAAATAAAAAGAAACAAATTACAGAATGATGAATAAACTAAGTTACCATTTATTTAAAGTTCAACACAGGGAAGCTGGGATGGCTCAGTGGGTTAAGTGCTCACTTTGCAGCCCCGGGGACCGAGGATTGAATCCCAGCCCCGGCCCATGTGAACCCATATGCTGAACTGGGGAGTGGCCCCAGTTCAGTCCTCACCAGGGTGAAGACCCTGGCCCAGTTCCTGCCCTGTGCAGCCCCAAGCCCACCTGTGGAATGAAACTATGTGGAAAAACAAATGATGTGGAACTATGGAGACTGCTCTGGGCCCTCCTCCTTTTCTCCATCTCTTTCTCTGTCTCTCTTTGTGTCAAAAACAATAAAATAAATCTTTGAAAAAAAGAAATTCTGTTCTTTGGGCTGGGTGGTAGTGATATGGGTGTTCTTTAAACTATACTTGTGTATTTTTTCTGCACTCTTTTTGTAAGGAAGCTATATTTCAACAATAAAATAACACGCTGTATTCCAGAACCAAAAATACAAAACTAAAAAATGAGATAGTGTAAAAGCAATAGATATGGAAACAAAAGATCTCTGGGTTTTTGTCTGACGTTTGGATTTGCTATCAGTGAACAGTCTGACCGTGAGGAAGTTATATAACCTCTCTAAACCTTAGTTTCCACTTTTGTAAAATGAGAGCCATAATCTTTATTTAAGATCTGGTGAAAGAATCATATGAAAACCTCACCTAAGAAAAGTCCTTTGCAAAATCCTCATGTCACTAAACAAAAAACAAAAACATTCTGTTTCACTGGTAGTTACCTCACTTGGGTTAAAAAATAACCAGATCGGGTGCCCTTGGTTATATATTCTCTTAGTTCTTTGGACTTTTCCCTCTCAGCATTTAGCACATTTTGTAATTCTTTGCTCATGTGATTACACTGTGACTATTTGTCACCCCACTAGTCTGTAAGCACCACAGGGCAGGGCTACTCTGTTTTGCCTACCCTGCTTTCTCTAGCATTTTGCATGGCAATACCATTTACTGAATGAATACATCATTTTATATAATGTACTTTGCTGGCACATAAGATAAGCCAGGCATACTGCTGAACATTTCACGTTTATTTACCTCTTCATTTAATCCTCATAGCAGCTGCAGGGGATTAGATTATCTTCATTTTACAGATGGGGACACTGAGGTCCCAGATAAAGAGTCTTGCCCAGGTTCACCATGTGGGAATCAACCTGTGAGAATACAGACCTAGGTCTGTATGACTTGGGAAGTCTGGTGTTCTACCCTTGGTCCTGGGAGCCCCCTTGAGAATTCTAACAATGCCTACCATGCCCCTTGAGGAAGTAGGGCTCTTTTGGGGGAAGGTTTTCATCCATATGTCTCCCTGTTGCTTCCACTTGGAAGAAATGTTCAGTTGGGTCATTGCAAAGAGTCATGAATTTGCCTTGGCCAGTGACCAACCCACTGGACTCAGAAGAAATTCATGTGCCTTTGTGCAGTAGAGCCACTTGGGCCTCTTGCGGGTGATTTTTGTGACTATCATAAACATTTGAAAGAATCCTTTTTATCATTTTCTTTTTTTTCTCTGAGAGACCCACTGCGCTACACTTATCACTTGGGTTAAAGCATGTGGGTCAAAGATTGCAAAGGTAAAAACCTGGAGGTGGGGAAGACAAAGGAAGGCAAAGGAGAAGAAAGATAATGTTATTACACTGTTATTGACTCTACTGGAAGTTTGTACTTCTTAATCCCCTTCCCCTTTTTTGCCCTACCCAACACCCTCTCCCTCTGGGAACCATCAGTTTGTTCTCTGTTTCTATGAGATTGTTTTGTTTATTTTGGTTTTTTTTAGGTCCTGCATATAAATGAAATCACATGATATTTGTCTTTCTCTGTCTGACTTATTTCACTTAACATAATACTCTCCAGGTCCATCCATGTTGTTCAAATGGTATTTCATTCTCTTTTTATTTTTCTTTTTTTTAAAGATTTATTTCATTGTTTGAGAGAAAGTGAGAGAGGGAGGGAGAGAGTGAGAGAGAGAGTGAGGAGGGGAGGGCCCAGAGCAGTCTCCAAAGTTGTACATCATTAGTTGTACATCATTAGGTTTCATTCCACACAGGTGGATGTGGGGCTAAGAGGGGCGGGAACCAAACCTGGGGCCTCTGCATGGGAGGTGAGAACTTTTGCTGCCATCCCAGTGGTTACCAGTTGCACCACAGGTCAGCATGTGGGTTTGCACAGGTCAGGGCTGGGATTTGATCCCAGGATTTCAAGGTTGCAAGGCAAGTGCTCAACTTGCTGAGCTGTCCAGGCATCCCCTCTATAGCTGTATTTTTAGGATCACTATGTAGAGAAGCCAAGTCCAACCTATGGCCCAGGATGGCTTTGAATGCAGCCCAACACAAATTCTTAAAACATTATGAGTTTTTTTAAGACCTTTTTTTTTAGCTCATCAGCTATTGTTAGTGTTATTGTATTTTATGTGTGGCCCAAAACAAGTCTTTTTCCAATGTGGCCCAGGGAAGCCAAAAGGTTGGACACCGCTGCTATGGAGTCTTCATGATTCAGATGATACAAGGGAAGCTTCAATTCAACCTTTTAAAGATTTGTTTTATTGTTATTGACAGAGAGAGACAGAAGCAGAGAGAAGGGGGAGGGCCCAGAGCAGTCTCCATAGTTGACAGCATTGATTTTCCATACGATTTCACTCCACAGGTGGGCACGGGGCTGCGCAGGGCATGAACTGGGCCAGGAGCCTCCCACATAATCCCTGGCAAGAACTGAACTGGGGGCACGCCCCAGTTCAGCACATGGAGTCGTATGAGCCAGGGCTGGGATTTGATCCTCAGGCTCCAGGGCTGCAAAGTGAGCGCTTAACCCGCTGAGCTATCCTAGCTTCCCCATCAGTTTTTGACATAGTTTCATTCTACACAGGTGGGTGGGGGTCACGCAGGGCAGGAATCTGGTCAGGGGCCTCCCACATGGGAAGCTCACCACAGTTCAGCATATGGATTCACATGGGTGTAGGCCTCTTGTGTTCATCTTTTTTTTTTTAAAGATTTATTTTTATTGTTTTTGACAGAGAGAGAGAGATACAGAGACAGAGATAGAGAGAAGAGGGAGGGCCCAGAGCAGTCTCCACAGTTGCACATCATTGGTTTTTCCACATAGTTTCATTCTACAGGTGGGTGTGGGGCTGCACAGGGCAGGAGCTGGGCTGGGGTCTCACCCCGGTGAGAACCAAACTGGGGGCACTCCCCAGTTCAGCATATGGGTCCGCACGGGCCGGGGCCGGGATTCGATCCTCGGTCCCCGGGGCTGCAAAGTGAGTGCTTTACCCACTGAGCCATCCCGGCTTCCCCTTGTGTTCATCTTGTTTGGGACTCTATGCTTCCTGAACTTGGATGTCAGTTTCTTCCACCAGGTTGGGGAAGTTTTCAGCCATATTTCTTTAAATATTTTCTGTCCTTTTTTCCTCTGTTCTTCTTTTGAGATCCATATGATTTGAATGTTGCTCAAGAGGTCCCTTAAATGATCCTTTTTGTTGTTTGTTTTTTGATATCCTCTTTCTGTTTGCTGTTCTGATTAGGCTATTTCTACAACCTTGTCTTTCAGCTTACTGACTCATTATTCTGTCAACTAATCTGCTGTTGATTTGCTCTAGTATATTTTTCATTTCAGTTATTGCATTCAGTTATGATTGTTCTTTTTGATCTCTTTGTTGAAGTTCTCACTGAGTTCATCTATTCTTCTGTCAGGTTCATTGAACATCCTTATAACTTGTGTTTTGAACTCTTAATCTGGTAGATTGCTTGTCTTTGTTTTGTTTCGTTTTTTTTCCTGATGTATTGTCCTGGTGTTTCATGTGGAACATATTTTTCTGTCTCCTCATTTTGTCTGTCTCTCAATTTCTCTTAGTTAGGTAAAACAGTAGCCTCTCCTGGCCTGGAAGGAGTGGCTGTATGTAGGAGTTTCCCCTTTGTAGACTGCATGTGCCATGTGCTGTGGGTCTTTGGCAGGCTAGCTGGAGCTGGGGCTCTTTGGCAGGTCTGTGTGGGCCACAGGGAGACCTGGGGGCAAGCTACACCAGGGCCGCCTTGACAATAACGTGGAGGTGGAACATTCAAGGACCATGTGGAGTCTCTGGGGCAAGCCTTGTTGGAGCTGCCTTTGTGGTCTGGCTGGGGCCCTGGGGTAAGTTACACTGGGGCCAGGAGCTATATAGTTGGAGCAGGTGTAGGCCTTTGAAGACTCCCAGAGATAAGATGGGTTGGTGTGGGCCTGGTGCCTCATGCACACTCTGACAGCCTTGAGTGGCTGGTGAGAGTACCTGGATGGTGCCTCTGCCCGTGGGATCAAGGGGGAGGAGGAAGGCCACAAATGGCACTCTTTGGTGCTTCTGACACAAGAAAGAGTCCCTGCAGCCCCCCTCCCGTACGGCAGATGCTCTAGGGTTAGTCAATGGATTTCCTTCCCATATGTCTGAGTGCCCTTTAAATTATTGTGTGTGCGATGGTTTTTTTGTTTTGTTTTGTTTGCCTTGTTTTTTGCTGGTTCCAGGGCTGGCAAGTCTGCAAGCAGGCCCTTCCGAGATTCCTCTCAACAACAGGGCACTGTGTTGGAGGGAGGAGGATCTCATGGTGTGGAGAGCCGGGTGTGAGACGCAGGGCCTGCAAGACTGTCCAGGGGGCATCTTGCCTCCACTGATCCCTGAAGAGATATAGGATGCAGAAAGCCCAGGCAAATTGGCGTGGAGGTGTGACAGGGAAGAGGTCTCAGAAAGGTTTGAGAAAGATACTGTACATTAGCATGTGGAAGTTGCGTTGCTGTATATAAGCTGTGGGCTAAAATAAAACCTCTCCATTGCTCCGCCATCAGCGGTCGGTGGTCCTCCACTTCCCAGCTTTTGTCATGTGGTTTTCTTTCATCTCCCACCCACCCCTCTCAGGTCCGATGGACTAGTCGAGCAGGCCTCGGCATCATGGTACCACATCTCCGGTTCTCCTACCTTTTTTTACGTGGTCTCTGTCTTGTGTGTTGTGCAGAAACTGTTCAGTTAACTTTCAGTTCTTCTTCAAGGGCTATTTCTCTGTCTGTAGGTGTAAATTCGATGTGCTCATTGGAGGAGGTGAGTTCAGGTGCTTCCTACACTCCCATCGTGGACCAGAACCAACACTCTGTATAATTTTTAAAGATTTTTATCAAAATATAGCTAAATAAAATGCATTAATTTCAGGTGTGGGGAAGCTAGGATGGCTCAGTGGGTTAAGTGCTTGCTTTGGGGACCGAGGATCGAACCCCGGCCCTGGCCCATGTGGACCCATATGCTGAACTGGGGTGTGCTTCCCATGCAGGAGGCCCCCAGTTCGGTTCTCACTCCCCTAGTTTGACCCCTGGCTCAAGGGGGTGTACCTCCCATGCAGGAGGCCCCCAGCCCAGTTCCTGCCCTGCGCGGCCCCCACCCACCTGTGCGGAATGAAACCATGTTGAAAACTGATGACGCACAACTATGGAAACTGCTCTGGGCCCTCCCCCTTCTCTCTCTTTCTTTCTGTCAAAAATAATAAAATAAATATTTTTAAAAATTCAGGTGTATAGCATAGTTATTCAACATTTATACACCTAAAGAAATGGTCACCGTGGTAAGTCCAGCAACCACCTGACACCATCCCATGCTATTAACATCACAGTGTTACTGACTGTATTTCCTATGCTGTACATTATAGCCCCACGACTTATTTGTTTTATACATGGACATACACTCAGTATATTTTCAATACACTGAAAAATACTTCAGTAGGTTCAGAACACTTTTTTTTTTTTAAAGGTTTCTCTCTTCTTTTTTTTTTTAAATATATTTTTATTTATTTTTATTTTTGACAGAGAGAGAGAGAGAGAGAGAGAGAGAGAGATACAGAGACAGAGAGAGAACTGAACTGGGGGAGCTCCCAGTTCAGCACCAGCACATGGTTCCACACGGGCCGGGGCCGGGGCCGGGGCCGGGACTCGATCCTTGGTCCCCGGCGCTGCAAAGTGAGCGCTTAACCCACTGAGCCATCCCGGCTTCCCCTCAGAACACTTTTAATTACTTTTTTACTTATTACAAAGTCATTCTGTTGTCATTGTAGAAGGATCACAAAATGCAGCTTAATAAGAAGGGGAAAAGTTAAAATAACTTGAAATCCCTTCTCCCGGAGAGTACTATTAACACCTTAGCTGAGCATGAATTTTAGACAGTTTTCTACATGTGCAAGGAGGGCCACCACCTCACACTGAACTCCAAGGGGCGCCCTCCAGGCTGTGTGGACAGTGTACCGTGTGCTGTGTATTACATATACATTCTTTAAAAAACGAAAATGGAATCGTCCCATTTATTGCTAGTAATAAGTAATATAATGGCTGAAAAATACCTGGAATGTAATAGATGCTCAACATTCCGCCCCCACCCCCAACTTATTATTTATTTATTAAGATTTATATTTATTGTTTTTGACAGAGAGAGATAGAGAGACAGAGAGACACAGCGAAGGGGGAGGGCCCAGAGCAGTCTTCATAGTTGCATGTCATTGGTTTTCTACATAGTTCCATTCCACAGGTGGGCGTGTGTCCTCTCAGGGCAGGAAAAGGGCTGGGGGCCTCCTGCATGGAGCTCGCCCTGGTGAGAACTGAACTGGGGGCACACACATTAGCTCAGCATATGGGTCCACATGGGCCGGGGCCAGGATTCGATCCACAGACCCCAGGACTGCAAGACGAACACTTAACCCCCTGTGCCATCCCAGCATCCCCCACCCCTGGTTTATTTACCAATATTTACTGAAGATGTCCTTCATGCTGGCCACTACACTAGACTCTGGAGCTATAGCAGTGAACAGAACAGACAAAAATCCCTGTCCTCATGGAGCTGATGTACTAAATGGAGAGAGAGAGCAATAGAGGTCAATCATTTGTTAGTTAGGGATAGCGACCCAGTGGAAAAATGAAGTCTGGATAAAGGAGGGAAGGAGTGTAGATTATGTGACTGTGACCAGGTAAGGCAGAACTGAGAAGGTGACTTTGAAGTAAAAGCCTTGAGTGAAGAGGGGAATAAGCATGCAAATATCTGGGGAAAGTGTTCCAGACAGAGAGAACGGCAGTGCAAAAACCCTGAATTAGGGATGTGCCTGCGGTGTTCTAGGAACAAGGAGGCCAGGTTACCAGTGCGCAGAGAGAAGGGAGAGTTGTAGGAAATGAGATCAGACAGATGTGGCACAGGGTGGGGGAGGTGACACAGGACACATGTCATGGTAGGACTGACATAATCTGACCTTGCTATATAGCTTTTAATCTGTAGTCAAACCCCAGAGATCCAAAACTGTTCCCATCGGCCTGAGCCTCCAGTACTCGGGCCCAGTGTCCGGGTCAGTGTCTCCATTGCTGGGCCCTGGCCTGGGCCTGACCTAGGCCAGGCACAGCCCCCGTTCCTAATCCCCAACTCTTCTGGGCTTGCCCCGTGGGGCTTCAGCAATAAACTCTGCCTCGTGATACTTGAGAAATGACACCCATGGCCACAGCCTTCACACACTTAACCACCTTCCACCATCTCAAGTAGCAGGAAGCTTCAGCTTCGTATCTGGAGCAAATGTGAGAAGCCCTGGTGAGTCACCTCTTGTCATGAAAACAAGAGAGAGAAAAACAGGAGAGAGAATCGCAAAATGATGGCAGAGCTGAGGGTTGGGGGATTCAAAGGCAGAGAGAGAATGAGAGGATGGCTTTGACCGTGGGGAGGGAGGAAGTCTTGTGATAATCTGGGCGGAGTGCATTCTATGGCAAAGGCCCTGAGGTGGAGCAAGCCTGATGTGTTGGAGGAACTGAAAAGAAGTCAGTGTGGCTGGTGACAAGTAGGAAGGGGAGAGAGCAGAAGGAGGTGAAGGGCCTGTGGGCCACTGGAAAGCCTTTGGATTTATTTGGCTCTGGGTAAGATCAGAGCCATTGGGGGGTTTAGACCAGAGGAGTGACATGGTCAATCTGGCTGTTGGGTGAGATTGAATGGGTTTGTGGGGTGGATGCAGACAGGCAGTGAGGAGGCTCCTGCAAAAACCCATGGGAGAGAAGATGGTGGCTTGCCTGGTGGTTGGTTACAAGGGAAATTGTAAGAGGTGATCAGATTCTGAATATTTTTTTTTAAGATTTATTTTATTGTTTTGACAGAGAGACAGAGACAGAGAGAAGGGGGAGGGCCCAGAGCAGTCTCCATAGTTGTACATCATCAGTTTTCAATATGGTTTCTTTCCACACAGGTGGGCAGGGGCCACGCAGGGCGGGAGCTGGGCTGGGGGCCTTTGCATAGGAGATACACCCCAGTTCAGCATATGGGTCCTCATGGGCGGGGGCCAGGATTCGATCCTCAGTCTCTGGGGCTGCAAAGTGAGTGCTTAACCCACGGAGCCATCCCGGCTTCATCATGGATATTTTTTGAAACTCGAGGCAACTGATTTCCTGATGGATTGAATGCAAGATCTAATGGGTCATGTGAAGGATTTTTGGACTTTTTGTTCTAAAAGAAAGAGGAAGGCGTAGGATTGCTTTTAAGTAGGAGGATGACATGCTTGTTATTTGTTTGTTTGTTTGTTTGTTTTCCTTTTTGATGGCCAGGCATGGGCCTGATGCTCCAGTGCCATTCATTTTCAGGGCTAATTGACTCAGCAGATGAGTTGTTACATCCTCTTTAGTGGTATATTTGTGTTTTTAAAAGATCACTCTGCTAGGTGGAGAATAGACTGTAGGGCAGGATGCAGCTGAGAACTTGGATTAGGATGGAGTAGGGGGAGGGATAGACAGAAAATAGCACAGCTTTCCCCACCTCTGGGCCTTTGCACAGGATGCTCTCATACACCCAAAAGCTCTGTATTACCAACAAACAGTATTATTTTCAAGACTTTAGGATCCTCCCCTATGGCCCCATAACTCTGGAATTTACTTTCTTCTAGCATTTATCACTGGAGGTTTTCTCTGACATCTGTGAGCTCCTCAGAGCTGGGACCATGCTTCACTGAGCTCCACAGCCCAAGGCCCAGTATGGAGTCCAGTGCAGACAAGAACTCAGAGAGCATTTGTTGAGTAAATGAAAAAAATATGAATGAGGAAAGAGATCAATACCCTGATATTCAGAGCTCGCCAAAGCATTCCAAATCCTTTATTATTATTATTCTCTGATATAAAAGCAATATTGTGCTCTTTATTAAAAAACCAAACAATGCAGATATATATTATAGCATGAAAGTCACCCCAAAATACCTCATCCTCCACACTCTAGAGATACGTCAAGCCAACTCTAAAATAGAGGAATAACTATTCAGAGTTCAGTAAATCTTCCCCAAATTTGTTTTAATATGTACACCAAAAAATGAAACATTTCAAAGGCAGAGATGTGGGAGAGAAAAACAGACTTCCTGCCTAACAGACAAATCAGATGTAACACACACTGTTTTATAATTTGCTTTTTTCTACTTGCATTATCATGACAATCTTTCTATGTTAGTACATAGAAATCTACCATATTTTGTTAAAGGTTGAATCGTATTCTATAAAGTTGATTTATTTAATCAACATAACTAACCTCCTATTATTGCTGAATATTTAATTAATTTTCTTCCCTTTTGAATTAAAAGGTTTCCATGAATATCCTTGTTGCATTCATTTTGAGACACCAGGTTTTAGAAGAGTAGTTGAAGTAGGTGTTTCTCCTGAATAGTCAGAGGATTTGAGACTATGTCTTATGGGGAATACTAGGCATAACAGAATGTTCAGCCTGAAAGAGAACAAAATAAGGGGTGACATGAGCCCTGTCCAAATTTCTGAAGGGGCTTTCAAGTGGTGAAGAGAACAGATTTGTCCTGAGCATTTATTTATTTATTTATTATTTTAAAAAGATTTATTTTATTGTTTTTGACAGAGAGAGATACAGGCACAGAGAGAGACAGTGAGAAGGGGGAGGGCCCAGAACAGTCTCCATAGTTATATGTCATCAGTTTTCAACATGGTTTCTTTCCACACAGGTGGTCGGGGGCTGCGCAGGGCAGGAACCAGGCTGGGGGCCTCGCCCATGGGAAGCTTGACCTGGTGAGAACCAACTGGGGCCACACCCCACTTCAGCATATGGGTCTGCACAGGCTAGGCTGGGGCTGGGACAAGGACTTGATCCTCAGACCCCTGGGCTGCAAAGCAAGCACTCAACCTGCTGAGCCATCCTGGCTTCCCCTGAGCAGTTACTTTCACAGGACACAACCAAGTCTAGAACATCGAAGTCACAACAAGGCAAATTGGCATATTTCAAAATAAAGCATTTTCCTCCAAGTAGAGCTGCTGGAGACACAATGGATCTCCTGAGAAGTCATGAGCATCGCATCTCTGGAAGTATGTAAGTAGGGCCTGGTTGAAGATTTAGGGTTGTCCAGAAAGTATCCAACTATGTAACCATTCTCATTATATTGACAATAGCTGGATTTTTTTTTTTTTTTTTCTGGATAGCCCTCATATAAGGGAATTGTGTGAGATGGGAGAAGGTTGAATTAGGTAATATTCGGAATCCCTTTCAATTCTGAAATTTGTTACTACGCTTCTAGTCCAAGATATCATAAAGGATGGCACGGAGAAGTTGGCATGATGCCTTAGCTTACAGGGCTGGGAAGATTTTAACAAGTGGTGACAGGGATAAGTCAACGAGAGATTGAGGAAGAAAAGTAAGGAATGCATCTGAAGGAAGTGTAGGCCACTTTATGGAGTCAGATTGAGATTTATCCCAGGTCACAAAGAACTTTTGGTATTTCTGCCTGGCCATACAACCTCCACTGGAGAACCACTTCCTCATCCAGGGATTGAGAGTAAGGTGGTCAGATGCTGGTTTGTGTTTAGGATGTGACCCTGTTCCCTTGTCTGTAGCTGATGCTGTAGGGCAGGGGTCTCCAAACTTTTCAGCCCGTGGGCCGCATTAAATATCAAGCAGCAGTTTGGGGCTGACTACACACTCGAGGTTCAAATAAAAAAGAATCAAAACATAGATGTTGTTTTTAATTAATTTATTTAATATTATTTTATTTAGATAAAAAGGTCTCCACGGGCCAGATGAGAGGGCCTCGTGGGCTGCATCCGGCCCGCGGGCTGTAGTTTGGAGACCCCTGCTAGGGTGATCATTTGACTTCAGCTGGCCCAATCAGAGTTTCTCTTCCTAAGAGTATGGAAATTCAGATATCTTAGTCTCCATGGTCTTTTCAATTAAATACAGGTAAAGTTAGGATTAAAATTGGGATGCATGGGGAGGCCAGGATGGCTCAGTGGGTTCAGCACTCACTTTGCAGCCCCAGGGACCGCGGATTGAGTCCTGGCCCCGGCCCGTGCAGACCCATATGCTGAACTGGGGAGTGCCCCCAGTTCAGCTCTCACCAGGGTGAGACCCTGGCCCAGTTCCTTGCCCCGTGCCCACCTGTGGAATGAAATTATGTGGAAAAACCAATGATGTGCAACTATGGAGACTGTTCTGGGCCCTCCCCCTTCTCTCTGTCTCTGTATCTCTCTCTCTCTGTCAAAAACAATAAAAATAATCTTAAAAAAAAAAATTGGGATGCATTTGCCACTGAGGGGCAATTGTAGCCATCCAAGGGTTTGAAGAGTGTCACCCATATCTCCTGAAGGAATTTCAGGACTATTAAGCTGCAAGAGTGTGGCAGTGGGGTTGAGAAGAGTCTGATAGGTGGTGAGATAAGGGAGGAAGCTTTCCTAATCATTTAGATATTAGAGAGAGCTGCTGCTTCCTGCAAACTCTTCACCTCATTATACAGTGCACACACATCATACAATAACAAGTCTTCCAGGTTCTGTTTGATTTGTTTTCTAGATGAAACTCTAGAAACTCAAGCTACCTAGTTAGAAGATGGGAAATGTTTTCCTTTTACCCACTGAGGTAGAGTGATGGCAGGGAGTTTGCTTTTCTTGATGTAACAAATAAAAAAGACGGAGGTTACTATTCCCATTGTATATGGAGCAGGCCAAACTTGGGTTTAGGCCACTTCAGAAGTTCAAGAATGACTGGGTGTGTCTGGAGAATGAATGAGGTGACTCTGCAGATGAACTTATCAAGAGGGAGCAGAGAAACTTCTTTAGGGTGTGTGTGGGGGGGACACTCATGATAGAATAAAATTGACCCCGGAACAAAGTCTTAATTGTCAAAGGGGAATAGTGATCCTTCATGTACATGTGGTAGATAGGGGCAATTATTCAAGCATGTGTCCAGCTCAGCCTTCTGAACATAAATCAGGATTCAAAAGAGAGTGATTAAGGAAAGGAGTATAAGTGAAACCTGAAGAGGTGCTGCAGTAGCCTGGACAGGAGAGCTGGGCACACCTCTACCGTGTTTAGTCCATCTCCCCCCCTAGAATGCAAACTGGTAACTCAACGCAGAGAGACTACCATAACCTATTCTCAGCCTTGGCATTTCAAGGGCTTGAGACAATAGCCTATATCGAAGGTCTTGGCTACAGAACAAGAGTCATGGTGTGAAGTGGGGAGCAGCTCACATACCAGGGAGTATAGCACAGGTGAAATACCTCTGGAGACTTTCTCAAATAGCGTAAAATTTGCAGGAAATTGGAGATCTTGTACTAGCAAGTGAGGGTAATAAGGCAACAACATGGGAATATGAAGAATAATGATCCTATGTGAACTCACTGACTGGTGAGATCTGTAGAAATGTGAGCTATGTACAGAGGAAGGAACCCTGGCCCAGAGAGGTGAAGAGATTCATTGGCACAACATAGCAAGACAGTACTGCCGGGAACTGGTTCTCAGGTTTCTGGCCCCGAACTGTATTCTCTTTTGGTTACAAAAATCAAACTTGTGTTGAGAGGCTGGAACTGGAGCGCTTGGAGTGAGGTCACCCCATGACAGTGGGGTCCCATGGACTGCATATGAGTATCCAGGGGGTGCCATTCTTAGCAAATCCCTACCTGTGTTGCATTCAACTTCGCCCTCCCTCAGAAAGTCCAGGTAGAGTTTCTAGAATTTTAGAATGCCCTGGCCCACCTAGCCATGAGATCATAAGGGTCTTGGAATAGGGTGGCAGCTCCTAAGCCCCACCCACTGTGTGCCCCTCTGGGCCATACGGACCTCCTCTCCTCAGAAGCCCAGCCCTCTTCTCTGGGGACTTTATCCTTTTAATCTCTTAGCACATGGGAAGAAGAGGAAGCACTGTGGTGACTCAGATACCGGTAGATATTTCTGTCAGAACCATCCTGACAAAAGTGGCCTGTGTCACTGTCCCAGGAGGAAGTGGTGGGTGGGGAGCCTGGGCCACCAGATAGCAGCTGTTGACAACCAGCAGTATTTGCACCAGCAAATCTATGTGAATCTGAAGAGAGAACTTTGTGCTTGTGGATGCAAAAGGGGTTCTAGGAAAAGTAACCTCACAGAGTGATCTGATCATAAATTCCTAACTGGGCAGGTCATAGTAGGTAGTTATGCCTTAGGTCTATACCTTATTTAATAAAAGGCTTATTTTTGCCTTAAGGTTCATTGTTTCTATGCATTTAAGTGAACACACCTTTGACAAGGCCCTTTTCATAGTGCTCCTTATGAAGTGGACCACCCTTAGGAGAGCAATAATTTCAACTATCATATAATCTGATCCTGGCCTTACTTTCTCTCACCCTCCTATAATCTCCTTAATTTCAAATGCATAAAAGAAACTGCATAACACTTATTCTCCGAGAGCATTTGAGAGCTTGCTCCCTGGCATATGTCATCAGTTTGGCTCAAATAAATTCTTATAAAAATTCTCTACAGGTTTGGATGTTCTTAAGTCAACACCTTGATTTGTCCTGGGTTTATAGGCAGTGAAACCTGGTGCGTTGGGGTGGGGTGGGGAGTCCCCAGCCAGCTCTTCCTGCTGCTGTCTACATCAGCCAGAGGACCCATGGTCCTCATGGTGCTCAGAGGCTCTCTGCTGTCACACCTCTGCTTATTTGACATTTTATTCATTTAAGAGCCCCAAGAGAGGAGTTCAGTGTGAATATGTGTCAGCTATGACTGGAGAGGCCATAGGGAATAGAGGTAGCCCTCCAAGCTATCACTGTTCCTTGTTCTTAAATTTCATGATTTACCTCTCATGATATCTACTTCTCTGCATGTCTGCACCATTATAACTGGCCAATCCTCTCTATGTTCTCCAGTTTAAGTTCTTTTTTTTAAAAAAATATTTATTTATTTATTTTTATTGCTTTTTGTCAGAGAAAGAGAGAGATACAGAGACAGAGACAGAGAGAGAACTGAACTGGGGGAGCTCCCAGTTCAGCATATGGTTCCGCACGGGCCGGGGCCGGGATTCGATCCCTGGTCCCCAGCGCTGCAAAGTGAGCGCTTAACCCACTGAGCCATCCCGGCTTTCCCTCTTTTTTTTTTTTTAAGATTTGTTTCGATTGTTTTTTGACAGAGAGAGAGACAGGCAGAGAGAGACAGAGAGAAGGGGGAGGGCCCAGAGCAGTCTCCATAGTTGACATTAGTTTTCCATATAGTTTTACTCCACAGGTGAGTGCAGGGCTGCACAGGGCAGGAACTGGGCCGGGGTCTCACCCCGGTGAGAACTGAACTGGGGGTACTCCCCAGTTCAGCATATGGGTCCACACAGGCTGGGATTCGATCCTCAGTCCCCAGGGCTGCAAAGCGAGCACTTAACCCACTGAGCCACCCCGGTTTCCCCTGTTTAGGATTTTTGCATCCGTGTTCATCAGAAATATTTGTGTATAGTTGTTGTTTTTTTTCTTTTAGTATGGTCCTTACCAGGTTTTGGTATTGGGGTAATGTTGGCCTCATAGAAAGAATTGGGGAGTATTGCCTCATCTTCAGTTTTTTGGAATAGTTTGAAGAGGATAGGCATTAATTCTTCTTTAAATGTTTGATAGGGAAGCCGGGATTGCTCAGTGGGTTAAGCGCTCACTTTGCAGCCCTGGGGACCAAGGATCGAATCCTGGCCCTGGCCCGTGTGGACCCATATGCTAAACTGGGGAGCTCCCCCAGTTCAGTTCTCACTGAGGTAAGACTCCTGCCCTGTGCAGCCACGCGCCCACCTGTGGAGTGAAACTATGTGGAAAAACCAATGATGTGCAACTATGATAAGATGACCAGACGTCTCGCTTTTGGCGGGACAGTCCCGATTTTTAACAATTCATCCCGCGTCCCGCGGCGTTTTAAAAAAGTCCCGATTTTTGGAAAGAATTCACGACAAGCTAGGGAACAGCGGGAGACAGACCAAATTTTTAATCAAGAACCTCCTCCCCCCGGTCAATGGTGTCCCGCTTTACCAATGTTAACATCTGGTCACCCTAAACTATGAAGACTGTTCGGGGCCCTCCCCCTTCTCTCTGTTTCTGTATCTCTCTCTCTCTCTCTCTGTCAAAACAATAAAAATAAATCATTAAAAAAAAAAAAGTTTGATAAAAACTCATTGAGGGGAAGCTGGGATGGCTCAGTGGGTTGAGCGCTCACTTTGCAGTGCCAGGGACCGAGGATCGAATCCTGACCCGTGTGGACCCATATGCTGAACTGGGGAGTTCCCCCAGTTCAGTTCTCTCTCTGTCTCTGTCTCTGTCTCTCTCTCTCTCTCTGTCAAAACAATAAAAAAAACCAAAAAAACAAAAAACTCATTGGTAAGTTCTTTACTGTTGTTTGTCTATTTAGGTTATCTAGTTCTTGGTTCAGGAAGTTCTAGCCAGAGCAAGCAGGCAAGAGAAAGGAATAAAAGGTATCCGAACTGGGAGAGAAGTCAAACTGTCACTCTTTGCAGATGACCTGATTCTATATATGGAAACTTTTAAAGACTCTACCAGAAATCTATTAGAATCAATGTACAAATACAGAAAAGTTGTAGGATACAAAATCAATGTACAAAAATCAATTGCATTTGTTTGTTTGTTTGTTTATTGTTTTTGACAGAGAGAGAGATACAGAGACAGAGAGAGAACTGAACTGAGGGAGCTCCCCAGTTCAGCACATGGGTCCGCACGGGCCGGGGCTGGGACCAGGACCGGGACCTGACCCTGGGTCCCCGGCGCTGCAAAGTGAGCGCTCAACCCACTGAGCCATCCCGGCTTCCCCTCAATTGCATTTTTATATGCCAACAATGAAACATCAGAAGAGGAAATGAGAAAATTAATACCCTTTGCATTCACAATGAAAAGAATAAAATACCTAGGAATAAATTTAACAAAGAACATGAAGCACTTATACACTGTAAACTATAAGACATTATTAAAAGAAATTGAAGAAGGCACAAAGAAATGGAAAGATATTTTGTGTTCATTGATTGGAAGAATCAACATAGTTAAAATGGCCATGTTACCCAAAGCAATATACAGATTTAACGCCATTCCCATCAAAATCTCACAGACATTCTTTCAAAAAATAGATTTAAAAAATCATCAAATTCATATGGAACTGCAAAAGACCCCGAACCACCAAAGCAACCCTAAGAAAATAGAATAAGGCTGGAGCATCACGCTCCCCAACGTCAGTCTATACTACAAAGTGTCAATAATCAAAACAGTTTGGTGTTGGCAGAAAAACAGATACACAGATCAATGAAACAGAATTAAAACCCCAAATAAACCCACAAATATTTGGACAGATTATTTTTTTTATTGTTAAATTTATTAGAGTGCCATTTGTTGGTAGCAATTACAGTTTCTAGGTGTACAATCCTACATGACATTGTCTATGCATTGCATTATGTGTTCACCACCAGAATCAGCTTTCATTCCATCACCATATATTTGATGCCCCCTCCCTACCCCCGCCCCTGAACAGATAATTTTTGACAAAAAAGCAAAAAATATGCAGTGAGGAAAAGAAAGCTTCTTCAGCAAGTGGTGCTGGGAAAACTGGAAAACCACAAAAGAGTGAATCTGAACTGCGATCTCTCACCATATACCAAAATTAACTCAAAATGGATTAAAGACTTCTGCATAAGACCAGAAACAATAAACTGTATAGAATAAAATGTTGGTATTAAACTTATAGACCTTGGATTCAGGGAGAACTTTATGAACCTGACCTCAAAGGCAAGGGAAGTAAAAGCAAAAAATAAATGAATTAGATTTTATTAAACTAAAAAGCTTCTACACAGCAAAAGAAACCATCAACAAAGCAAAGAGGCAACCACCAATTGGGAGAAAATATTTGTAAACAATGCCTCTGATAAGGGGTTAATATCTAAAATATATAAAGTACTTGTACAACTCAACAACAAATAAACAAGCAATCCAACTGAAAAATGAGCAGAAGATCTGAACAGACACTTCACCCACAAAGACATACAAATGGCCAATAGACATATGAAAAAATGCTCAACTTCATTAACTACTAGGGAGATGCAAATCAAAACCACAATGTGATATCACCTCACCCCTGTTAGAATGGCTATAATCAACAAAGCAAGGAACAGTAAGTGCTGGAGAGGCTGTGGAGAAAAAGAACCCTTATACACTGCTGATGGGAATGCAATTGGTACAACCACGATGGAGGACAGTATGGAGATGCCTCAGAAAATTGGAAATGGAGCTACCATATGACCCAGCAATCCCCCTTTTGGGTATCTACTCCCAAAACTTGAAAACCTTAGACTGTAAAAACATATGTACCCCAATGTTTGTTGCAGCACTGTTCATGGTGGCCAAGTCGTGGAAACAACCAAAGAGCCCTTTGATAGATGACTGGATAAAAAAGCTGTGGTACATTTACACAATGGAATATTACTCAGCGATAAGAAAAGATGAAACACTGCCGTTTGCAACGACATGGATGGAATTTGAGATCATCATGCTAAGTGCAATAAGTCAGACAGAAAAAGCTAAGAACCACGTGACTTCACTCCTATGTGGAATATAAACACTGAAAGCAACAATGAAACAAAACTTCATGGACTTAGTCAATAGTTTAGTGATTAATTGAGGGTAAGCGGGAGGAGATAGGAGAGGAGGGATGGGGAACTAAATATATGGTGATGGAAAGAAAGCTGACTCTGGGTGGTGAGCACATATTGTAACACATAGATGAAGTATTGTAGAATTGTACACCTGGAACCTATGTAATTTTTACTAACCAATGTCACCCTAATAAATTTAACAAAAAGAAAAAAAGAAAGTATAAGCAGAAGTCTGTAAGTGCTAAGTAGCAAAGATCTAAAGGAGATGAGGGAATGAGTCATCAGGCTTTCCTGGGAAAGCCAAGCAAGATTGCAGCAAATGCAGCAAGTGCAAAGGCCCTGAGACAGAGGTGTGCTGGAATAGTGAAGGGTATGGCTGGAAAGGAGTGAGCTGAAGGGGTATGAGGCCAGTGCTATAATGAGATATCAGATAGGTTAAGGCTTTGTGGGCCACAGTGGGAATTTGGTTTGTATTTTGAGTGAAGTTGGGAGTCAGTGGAGGGTTTTGAGTAAGAAAGTGACATGGTCTGACTTACATTTTTAAAGGATCCCTCTGGCTGCTGTGTGGAGAATAGACTGTAGCAGGAATAAGGCTGGAAGCAGGTGACTAGTTAGGGGGCTGCCATAAAATCCAGGCACGAGAAGACGGTGTCTTGGGCTGGTGAATGAGCAGTGATGAAGATGAGAATTGGCTGGACACAAAGTCCTGTTTACTCCTTTGTGTGGAGCAAGAGAAAATTCTCTCATTGTTTTCAGATGAATGTTTATAAACTTTTTTTTTTTTTTTTTTTTTTTAAGATTTGTTTCATTGTTTTTGACAGAGAGGGACAGGGAGAAGGTAGAGGGTCCAGAGCAGCCTCCACAGCTGTACATCATCAGTTTTTGACACAGTTTCATTCCACACAGGTGGGCGGGGGCCGCTCAGGGCAGGAACTGGGCTGGGGGCCTCCTGCACGGGAAGCATGCTCCCTTGAGCCAGGGGCTGAACTGAAGGGGCGAGAACTGAACTGGGGGCCTCCCACGTGGGAAACACACCCCAGTTCAGCATATGGGT